>BKZX01029018.1:113062-129067 GCA_014362285.1 Fagus crenata
CAGTCAAGGGAGACAGAGTCGTCCATCACTTGGACGTTGACTCATCAGATGCCCCCTATTCCGTCGTGGCTCCGTCATGGACGACGGACGGAATATCTAGGGTTGTCAATCTTATTATTTTCGCGCGTTTTTGAGGCAGTTCTTTTTCGAGAAGCGCGCAGCCGAAAAGAAATCTAGGCATTAAATGCTGAAGTGACCGGGTGAACTCCCCTTTCGACACGTGTCCTTCATTCACTGGGCACGTCTCGCGAAGCGACGGCCCGTTTCGTCTGCCCGAGATTCTCAACTATTTATGCTCGAGCGAACGGTTTTTGGGGAGTTTCTTCACTTCGAATCTCCTTTCTTTCTTCGCTGTGTTGCTCCCATTTTCCTGTTCTTCTCCGGTGAGTTCTCCACTATCTTCTCCGATTTGAGTTTAGTTATTAAGGCTGGATCACTCGTTTAGGAACTTTTTTGTGGGGGTGTGTCGGATAGCCGAGAGTGAGGGTAGGGCTATAGACTTTGGGGATTTAATCCCTTCCGATTGTGTGCTCCGTCGCGTGGCGGAGGAGCTTTTTAATTTTTCCTTTCCGGCGTTGAGCACCTGGAGAGAAGTGAGGGCGTTAATGGAGTCTGAGGGAGGAAGTTGGACTTCGGTCCGTTCTGAGGACCTCCCCGAGGGACTCTCTGATAGGGACGAGGATACTCGTTCCCTAGACGAGACCCCGTCCATCTCTGGCTCGTCAGAGGATGTTGGGCCCGAGGCCTCATGGACCGCAAGGTCCTATTTGTCGAAGGTGGTGGACAATGACGGGATAGATGCGTATAGACGCAAGTACCAGATCCCTGAGGACGTCGTCCTTCGGATTCCGGAGTTGGACGAAGTTACATGCTCGTCCAAGTATGGAGACGTGGCCTTCTATGAGGCCAATTTTAACGCGGGTATAAGGTTTCCACTGCAGCCCCTAATGAGGGAGCTGCTTGATCGCCTCAATTTAGCTCCATGTCAATTGGCCCCTAACGCCTGGAGGACGGTGGTTGGGTCTATGGTGATGTGGAAGGTTTTAAGTGAGGGGAAGGACGACCTTACCGTAGACGAGCTGCTGTTTTGCTATAAGCCGTGTCAAATACCGGCTTCACCTGGCTTTTGGTCTTTGAACATGCGACAGCGGGGGTTAAAGTTGATAGTAGGGACTCCGTCGTCCAACAGAGAATGGAAAGACAACTACGTCTTTGTCTGCGGAGATAATTGGGAGGGCCTCCAAAGTGAGAAGGACGACAACTTTATCCCCGTTCGTCGAAAGTGGGGCGTGCCTTCGTCCTCTGGTGTGTGTGCGTTCCTTTGCACGGTTTTGGATTTTGGTAATCCGTTTTATTTTTCTGATGTCTCTTTTTTTTTTTTTTTTTTTTTTTTTTTTTTTTTTTTTTTTTTTTTTTAGCACTTCGACGACCGACGTTAGACTCCGACGGTCACAACAGGGTTCTTCGGGCCTTGCACCATAATCTGCACCACTACAAACATTTTATACGTCCAGAGCTTTTGGCGCGATATTCCTTCGGTCCGGAACCGAGTGAGCACGTTTTGTCATTGCAGGAGATTAATCAAAAGAGTGAGTAACTTGATCGACTATGTCGTTAGTTCGGTCGGACGACTCGTGTATGATGGTCTCTCCTTGTGTTTTGTAGGGATGGCGACAGCAAAGCTTAACCGGGAAAAGCTAAAGAAGATGATGATGAGCCAGCAAGACGAGGCTCCCTTGACCTTGGTGAAAAAAAGAAAAACTGATTCTTCGTCCAAGAAAGTGGCGGACGAAAGAATCCCTCTTCCTCCTCCAGCCCCGAAACCGTCTGTTCCAGGTCCTGCTCCGACGCCGTCGATTGACGTCATCGACATCCCTTCCGAACCCTCGTCTAGCCGGGTCGTCGAGAGAACGCCGACCTTGTCTAGGGACGCTTCTCTGGCCTCGAGGAGGGCAAAGACAGTGGTGACGAAGGACGATGTTAGCGACTACGAAAAGGTCGATACGGGCGTCGTCAAGGTGGCTGGCGTCCATTCTTTGATGAAGGTATGTTTTTTTTTCTACTCATCGATCTTTCTTTCGCTGTGTTCTGCAGGGACTAACCGTTTGTTGTTTTTTCTTGGTGTAGGGCCTGACTGAGCTAACAGTGCTTGCCAACCGCTGCTCGCAGTGGGAGGAGGCACTGTTGAAGCAAAAGGTTCAGATGTCTGAGGCTGCTCAGGCTAATCAAAGGCTGACGACACTCGTTAACGAACTGACGCTCGATAGGGATAGGGTCGTTGGTGAGTCGTCGGCGATCAAGGCTGACTTGGCGAGGAAGGAGGAGGAACTTTTGAAAGCGTTGGACGGTGTGAAGAGGTCTGATGATCAAGTGAAGATGTTGTCGTCCAAGCTGGAGACAGTGCGGGTCGAGGCGATCGAGGAATTTAAGTCGTCGGAGGCTTTTGACGACATTAACACCAAGTATTTTCTCTCTGGGTTCAACTTCTTGAAGAAGCAGGCGAAAGAGAAGTACCAAGATCTTGACTTCGAAGTCTTCCAGCCGTTCGATGACGAAGAATCGGTGATGCCGGTTGGTGATGGTAATGAAGGGACGACGTCTGCCGACCCTCAGACTGACGATGATGCTACCTCCAAGCCCTAATTTTTGTTGAGTGGTATTCAAAAGACAAATGTTTTGGTAGGGCCTGTTTTGAGGCTCTTTATTATTATTATTATTATTATTATTTTTTTTTTTTTTTTTTGAATTTTGAAAACAATGATACAATGCCTTGGTTTGGCAAATTATGTGGTGCCCGTTTTGAGGCTTTTAATTTTTGAAGCAAGGTTGTCTATCTGAATGTTTTTTATTGTTCTAGTTTTGTGAGTGTGATGGTTTGTTTTGTTTGTACGCATGTATGTATCGATGGCTGTGGCACTTGTTGTGGTTTGAGACACTTGTGGTATGTTGTCCAAGCGTCCAAGCGTATAGCGTCGTCCATGCATAGGCTTTTGTACATATGCATGGGGGTTGATACACTGGCTGTCTTGCTCAAATGTATAGAGTCGTTCATGCATAAATTTCTCTACATATGCACGGAGTTTGAGACATTTGTTGTTTTCCTGAAGTGTCTGGAGTCATCCATGCATGAGTTTTAGTACCTATGCATGGGGAACGAGACACTTTTTGTCTAGCTTAAGCGCATAGAGTCGTCCATGCATAAGTTTTTATACATAGGCATGGGGTTTCGAGACACTTGTTGTTTTGCTCAAGTGTTAGAGTCGTCTATGCATACGTTTCTATATACCTGCATAGGGATCGAGACACTTGTTTGTTTTCCTGAAGTGTCTGGAGTCGTCCATGCATGAGTTTTAGTACCTATGCATGGGGAATGAGACACTGTTTGTCTCGCTTAAGTGCATAGAGTCGTCCATGCATAAGTTTTTATACATAGGCATGGGTGTTGGATCAAGCAGTTAGGTTCGTTAGGAGGATCTTTGGCTTGTTGTTTAGCTCAAGCGCTTAAGGTCGTCAGTGAACCCTTTGGCTTGTTGTTTGATTCAAGCGCTTAAGGTCGTCAGTGAACCTTTTGGCTTGTTGTTTTTAATTCAAGCGCTTAAGGTCGTCAGTGAACCCTTGGCTTGTTGTTTAATTCAAGCGCTTAAGGTCGTCAGTGAACCTTTTGGCTTGTTGTTTTGTTAAGGTCGTCCTTACGCTTGTTGTTTTATTCAAGCAATTAAGGTTGTTTGAGCCTTTGGAGAAGCAGTGACTGAGTTGTGATTTTTGACAACTTTGAATTCCATTATTTTATTTTAAAGACGAATCGTATGAGCAACGGAGTAAAGACAATGCATATGAATATTGTCTTACTGGTAATACTTCTTCAGATGTTCGGCGTTCCAGGGGTGAGGTAGTGCATCCCCGTCTAACTTCTCCAGGTGATAAGTGCCTCTCCTGTGGAACTTGACAACCCTGTACGGTCCTTCCCATGTGGGTCCCAGTTTTCCCTGGGTGGGATCCTTTGTTGCAAAGGTCACCCTTCTCAGCACCAAGTCTCCAACTTTGAATTCTCTGTGCTTTACTCGTCTATCGTAGTAGCGGGCCATCCTCTGTTGGTAGACCCTGGTTCTGGCTTCAGCTTGATCCCGGACTTCGTCCACCAGGTCTAGGTTTGATCGTAGTTGTCCATCGTTGCTTTCCTCGTCATAGTTGTTCGTCCTCCATGTAGTGAGGCCGACTTCTACGGGTATGACGGCTTCGGTGCCATACGTCAGCCGAAAGGGGGTTTCTCCTGTGGGGGTTCTTGCTGTTGTCCTGTATGCCCACAAGATATTTGGGAGTTCTTCAGGCCATAGTCCCTTTGCCCCCTCAAGTCGAGTCTTGATCATCTTGAGTAAGGATCGATTTGTAACCTCCACCTGTCCGTTGGCCTGTGGGTGACCAGGGGACGAGTAGTGGTTGCGTATGCCAAGTTCTTCACAAAACTCTCGAAAGGGCGAGTTATCGAACTGTCGTCCGTTGTCCGATATAAAGGCCTTTGGTATCCCGAACCTGCATATGATTGCCTTCCATACGAATCCTCGTATGTTCTTTTCTGTGATCGTAGCCAGTGGTTCGGCTTCCACCCACTTCGTGAAGTAGTCAATTCCCACTACGAGGAATTTTAGCTGTCGTCGTCCGACAGGGAAAGGTCCCATGATGTCCAGTCCCCATTGGGCGAACGGCCAAGGTGCCGTCATTGGGGTCAGTGTCTCTGGTGGCGAGTGGATGAGGTTCCCGAATCTCTGGCACTTGTCACATGTACGAACATAGGAGACCGCGTCCTTCTGCATCGTCGGCCAATAGTATCCAGCTCGGACGAGTTTGTGCACTAAGGAACGTGCACCTGAATGATTGCCGCAAATTCCTTCGTGTACTTCTCTCATCACGTAATCGGACTCCGCCTTATCTAGGCAACGCAAATATGGGAGTGAGAAGCCTCTTTTGTACAGAATGCCTTGTATCAGGACAAACCTGGTGGATCGGACTTTGAGCTTTCTGGCTTCGATTGGATTTGATGGAAGTGTTTCGTCTACTAGGTAGTTGACGATGGGTGTCATCCAGGAGTTGCTGATGTTGATGGGGCTTAGTTCTTCTTCCTGGTGACTTGGTGAGTGCTGAACTTCGATGTATTGTTCTGTTGCTTCATCGGAAGAGGCTAGCTTTGCCAATGCGTCAGCCTCTGTATTCTGTTCGCGAGGTACTTGGACGAGCATTACTTCGTCGAACCACTTCATGGCGTTTCTGACGAGCTTGAGATATTTGGTCATTCTGTCTTCTCTTGCTTCGTACTCACCGTTGACTTGCCCTACTATCAGCTGTGAGTCGCTTCGGATCTTGAGTTTGTTTGCCCCCAGCTCTTTAGCTATACGCAGGCCAGTTAACAGGGCCTCGTATTCCGCCTCGTTGTTTGTGGTGGGATACTGGAGCCGGGTGGAGTGTTTGAGCAAATGCCCTTCAGGTGTCTTGAAGAGTACTCCAACACCTCCTGCCCCCTTGACGGACGACCCGTCGATCTCGATCTCCCAACACTCGTCCAGTTTCTCTTCTGTCGGCTCGTCTTCCGTCACCGTGAACTCAGCTATGAAGTCAGCTAGGGCTTGCGCCTTGATGGCGTGTCTTGGGTGGTACTCGATGTCGAATTCGCTCAATTCAACGGCCCATTGAATGAGTCGTCCCGCTGCGTCTGGTTTATTCATTGCTTTACGGAGAGGATGGTTCGTGAGGACGATGACCTTGTGAGATTGGAAGTATGGTCGCAGTTTCCTGGCAGCGATCACAAGAGCTAGTGCTAGTTTCTCCATTGCTGGGTATCTTTCCTCGGCTCCCTGGAAGGCCTTGCTGGTGTAGTATACTGGCAGCTGGGTACCCCCGTCTTCCCTGATGAGAGCTGAGCTGACTGCCGTCGGGGAGACTGCCAGGTACAAGGAGAGGACTTCGCCTGGATGAGAAGGGCTCAGCAAGGGAGGTGATGACAGGTACCTCTTGAGATCTTCGAAGGCTTTCTGGCAGTCGTCCGTCCAAATGAACGCCTTTCTCAGTGTCTTGAAGAAGGGGAGACACTTGTCTGTAGCCCTTGAGACGAAGCGGTTGAGTGAAGCCACTTTTCCAGTAAGGCTTTGTACCTGCTTTGTCGTCCTTGGAGGTATCATCTCCAGTACGGCTTTGATTTTATCCGGGTTGGCCTCTATTCCCCTTTGGGAGACCATGAACCCAAGGAATTTCCCGGACGAAACACCGAAGGCACATTTGTTCGGATTGAGCTTCATGCGATATCGACGGAGGGTTTCGAACGTCTCTTTCAGATCCTCCAAGTGCTTTGTTTCGTCCTTCGTTTTTACCAGCATGTCGTCGACATACACTTCTATGTTTCGGCCGATCTGGTGGTGGAACATCTTGTTCATCAGTCGCTGGTAGGTGGCCCCGGCGTTCTTCAACCCGAACGGCATGACCTTGTAGCAGAAGAGTCCTTTGCTTGTGATAAAGGCAGTCTTTTCCTGGTCAGTGTCGTCCATCATGATCTGGTTGTATCCGGAGAAGGCGTCCATGAAGGTTAGCAACTGGTGTCCTGCGGTTGAATCTACAAGCTGATCGATTCGAGGCAGGGGGAAGCTGTCTTTTGGGCAGGCCTTGTTGAGGTCTGTGAAGTCCACGCACATTCTCCATTTGCCGTTGGCCTTTTTTACCATGACGACATTAGCTAGCCAGTCAGGATAGAAAACTTCTCTGATAAATCCGGCTGTCAGAAGCTTCTCTACCTCGTCAGAGATCGCTTGGTTTCTGTCAGGGGCAAATACTCGCCTCTTCTGTTTAATAGGCCGCATAGACGGGTCTACGTTCAACTTGTGGCAAATTGTTGCTGGGTCGATACCAGGCATGTCATCGTGCGTCCAGGCAAAGACGTCTAGGTTGCTCTTCAGGAACCTGATCATGGATTCTTTTGTCGTCCTGTCCATTTTTGTCCCAATGCTGGTGGTTTTGCTTGGCTCATCGTCGTCCAACGCAATCAGCTCTAACTCCTCTGTAGGTTCGACGAGCTTGTGCCCCTCGTCAATCTTCATTGCCTGATGTGCTGCCTCCGGACCCAGGGATGCAAAGTAGCATTCCCTCGCTGTTGCCTGGTCTCCTTTGAGTTCTCCTATACCGTGTTCCGTGGGGAATCGGACGAGGAGATGGTAGGTCGAAGTGACTGCCCGAAGCTTGTTTAGGGTCGGACGACCGATTATGACGTTGTAGGCCGAGGGGCAGTCTACCACGAGGAATTCCACTGGGGTTCTCACTTGTTTCGGGTACGTCCCGGCTTCGATGATGAGGGAAACCACTCCCAAGGGCTTAACCTTGTCGCCTGTGAATCCTACAAGGGGAATGTCAATAGGCTTCAACCGCTCCTTGTCTATCTTCATCTGTTGGTATGCTGGGAGATATATGATGTCGGCAGAACTCCCATTGTCAACAAGCACTCGTCTGGTGAGAAACCCTGCGATGGTTAATGTGACAACAAGTGCGTCGTCATGTGGGTGGTGGATGTTTCTCGCGTCGTCTTCACTGAACGAGATGACTTGGTCGTCCATCTTCAAACTCTTCCTTGACCTTTGGGTGACCAAGATGTTATGAGCTTGTCGTGCGTAAGCTTTTCTGGACGACCGTGAGGCACCCCCAGACGCTAGGCCTCCTACGATAGTGCGTATCTCGCCTATGATATCCCGTGGGTGGTCTTCCTGGCGATCCTTATTCTCGTCCTGTCTGGGCGGCCGAGACTCATGACGGACTTCTGACTTGTCCTGTCGGACGAATTTCCCCAGTTTCCCTTGCCTAATCAGGGCCTCTATCTGCTGTTTTAACGCAAAGCAGTCTTCGGTGGTGTGACCATGGTCTCGGTGGAAACGACAGTAGAGGTCCTTAGATCTCTTCGTCGGGTCTGAACGAAGCTTCCCTGGCCACTTGATATCTGGGCTGTCCTGAATCTGTAATAGGACCTGATCGATGGACATATTCAGAGGCGTGAAGCTGCTGGGTCGTTCTTCACGTCGACTGGACGAGCTTATGTTCTTTCTCTCCGTCTTTGGGTAGTCTTGCCTG
This sequence comes from Fagus crenata, assembly GCA_014362285.1. Lineage (NCBI taxonomy): Eukaryota > Viridiplantae > Streptophyta > Magnoliopsida > Fagales > Fagaceae > Fagus > Fagus crenata. The sequence continues at coordinate 121,160 of BKZX01029018.1, forward strand.
GAAGACTTACTCCTGGACGACTCTAATCGTCGATCTTCTGGTTCTTTCCTCTTTCTGCTGAGGAACTCGTCTCGGGCCTGGAAGGCATCCTCCGCGTTTATAAACTTCTGGGCTTCATACATCAATTCTGACATTGACTTTGGTGGGTCCTTGCATAGTTGGAAGAGGAAGTCTCCTTTGAGGAGGCCAGCGTTGAATGCCGTGAGAGCGACGTATTCATTTGGCTCGTCAATCTGGACCGCTTCTTTGTTGAACCGTTGCACATAGGACCTTAAAGATTCTCCTTCTCTCTGCCGTATGTTAAGGAGGTAGTTTGCTGGACGTACTGATCTTCGCCCACCAATGAAGTTGTCGATGAAGGCCCTGCTCAACTGGGCGAAGGTGTCTATGGAGCCAGTCTCCAGTTGATTGAACCAGGTCCTCGCCGAGCCTCTGAGGTTTGTCGGGAAAGTGCGGCACATAATCTCGTCCGACACGCCGTGTAGACGCATGATGGTTCTGAAGGAGTCCAAATAATCAAGTGGGTCTTTGAACCCGTCGAACGTCTCCAGCTGAGGAACTTTGAACTTCGCCGGAAGGGGGTACTCGTCTATTCTCTTGGTGAAGGGAGACTCGGAACGATGGACGAGCATATCGAGGTTTTTGGCTGCCTTTGCTTTGACCTGGCTCTTCATTTCTTTCATTTGTTCTCTCATCTCTTTCAGTTCTTCCTCGAGTTTGGCTGCCCTGGCGTCTGCTGCGGACTTGGCGGGGGCCACCACCTGACTTGGATGAGGATGAGGATGAGGGTCTTGATTCTGGTTGGCAGAGCTTCCTTCGTCATTCTGGTTATGATTCTGATTCTGGTTTCGTTCTGTCTCGTGGCGAGGAATTTCTCCACCGTTCTGGCCCTGACCGGGGCTGGGAATCTCTCCCCTTGACCGGAGGAGGGCCATGAGTTCCTGATTCTGTCTGGCCAGTTCTTGCATCTCCCTGCGATCGGCAGCACTCTGTCGTGCTAATTCTTGAATGTTGGCAGTGAGAGCCTGCAGTTGCCTCTCCGAGGCGCTCAGAGGCGGGGCACTGTTATCTCCGGCTTCCATGAGAGAAAGGTTACTCGGAACGACCGCTTTTAGTTTTTCTGGTAAAGAAACGAAATGGCTTGAAACAAATCGTTCCCACAGACGGCGCCAACTGATGATGTGTGAAATCAGCACGGTCGTCCGACACGCCTCTCTGATGGAAGACCTGAAACAAAGAACAAACGATGACGACGGTAGGAAAGCACCGGTGGGGTGCCGGCCAAAGTTCCTCCGATGCCTTTGTCAGAAGCTTGGTGGAGGGTGATTAACAGGTAAGTAAAAGTGTTTTTTTTTGCTAATAGTGTGCGTACCTCCTGTCTTTCTGGTGTGAGGTTTATATAGATCTCCCAGAAATTAGCCGTTGAGTCTTCTTTAATTCTTTCCTTGATTGGACTTGAATGGGGGTCTTTATGAAGACAGTTACAATATCTCGGGGATATTGTCATTAATGGGGATGAAACGCTTCTGGTATTTAATTGTGTTCGTGGAGTGTGGTCTTCAATGAGCCGAGGGGGAATGTGTCAAGGACGATGAATGGGGTCGTCCTTGCTTACTCTCGTCATAGAGGGGGGATGCGTATATTCTCGTCTGTTGGCCTGATAGTATATCCGTCCACGTCATCCCTTTAATGTCCGAAGGACGATGTTATATGAAGGTCGTTGGATCAAAGTTGTCGAGACAGTCAAGGGAGACAGAGTCGTCCATCACTTGGACGTTGACTCATCAATGATAACATTAAATATCAAAACAAAAACAAAAAGATGATGATAATATCAAAAGTGCAATATCTATTTTCACTTTTCAGCATGATTCGTTGGTTTGTATAATTGTATTACTATTGAGAGGTTTATTTGAAGCTTGTACTCGACAATTATAAACTAAACACAATTGAAAAGCAATCATCTTTTATTTATTACGCAACAACATCGACACAAAAAGTTTTGTATTACTATTCAGAACTATAATATGTAACAAAGTGTAAGAGAGACACACACCTTCAGCAGGATCTGTAACAGCTTTGGTTTGATTTTGAGCTTGAGCCAACTCAAACACCTGGCCAAAGATGCAAGCAGCACAAAAAGCTAAAACTAGAAGAGGTGATGATCCCACCATGGCTTCAATCTTTCTCTACGGATTTTGATGAACAAAATAGACGAGTAATAGATTATAGGGAGCTAGAGAGAGAGAGAGAGAGCAATAGAGGAAGAAAAGCTTCTCCTTGATATGTAGAGCCACCAGAACATCTAGTCTGACTAAAGAAAATGCATTTACCAAGTATACAAATCCGCATGTTCATCCAAATATATAAAAATGCAAATAGTGATCGAAAAGTTAATCATTGCTTATAAAATTGCATAATATTATATAGTTGATATCCATTTACATCACTTATCAAAAAAAATAGATATCCATTTACATCAAAGCGTCGGTTGGATGTTATTACATCATGGCCCATTCACGCGCCCCTATTTGTGGCAACTTGCTAGCAACATATTACATTTCATATGACATTGACAACAGTTGAGTTTTAGGGCTTATTTGGTACAATTTTTTTTTTTTTTTTTTATTTCCTGATTTTTTTCAACTTTTTAAATTGAAATTTGAAACTTGTTTGAATTTTTTTTTTTTTTTTTTTTTAATCTCTGATTGGCATCCTATTTTCTCACATGTTTTCAGTCTTGTTTTTATTTTATTTTTTATTATGGGTAAAACTTAGGTACAGTTTCTTAAGTTAGATACATTAGGTTCCTCAATTGAATTCAAACACATGGTTGCATTAACCAATGAAACACAAACAATGTTATCTTTTTCAAGAATATTTAAATTCAATACAATTATGTATTATCTTTTTATTATTATCCTACAACAGAGAAAGAGAGAGAAAAAAAAAATCATGGATATTTATGTGTAAAATATTAAAAAAATATTATTATATTTATTTTATGTGTAAAAAGTAAAATGAGATAATAAAAAAAAAAAAACAAATAATGAAAACAACTTATGGCTGTTTTGAAAAAGGGCATGGGACTCACGAAAAAAAAAAAAAATTGCTTTTAAGAACAAAATTGAAACCGATGTATCAAACATAAAGTTTTTTGGTGGGACCCGCGAATTCTGTTTTACAAGCATGGAAACAGTTTTGTAAAAGTTTGTACCAAACAAGCTTTATCGATTTAAATCTCATTTTCTTAATTATCGAATTATCTAAGAAAAAAAAATTTAGAAAAAAGTGAAAGTTTTATGTTTCAATGATATTAATTAATTCTTCGAAACAAACTATATATATATATATATATATTTTACAATCTATAGTTGCATTTAGCTTTAAAAATTTTGGACTCTAAACCAAATATGCAATATCTATCATATTATAAATTACTTCATAAAACCATATAAAGGCTTAAATAATTTTTATATGTGCTAGTATTAGGGGTCAATATTCAAATTTTCATGTAGTTCACAAGACGAATGGATTGGGATTTAGGAATGAGATAATCATTTTAACGTTTTCTTTTTTGTAATTATTTCAACAACTAATTGGAGTTTGATTTCAAGAAATCATAAAAATAAAAAATAAAAACTTTGTAATTCAATTGGAATTGCTTAAAAAATATATCGAAATGCCAAAAAAGTTGTCATGACTTAAAATATATTAGTCAACAAAATATTTGAGAGACAATTTTTTAATTACACAATTTCAATCATTCTAACTAAATGACATGCTAAATAATGGGATCAATAAATTTATCCTCCAAGCATGTCAATGTCGTATTTCTATGTGAATTTTTTGTCATTGAATATAACAATTATATTAATCAAGCACAATATATAAAGTGGTGTACGATAAGAGGTATCTTGTGTGAAGGTGTGATTTTAAGTTCAGTAGCATTTTTTGCGGAAAAAAAAAAAAAAAAAATTACACTAACACTCTTTTCTTTTGAGGAAACTAGACTTGATTACACCATATTTTGAGAAAATGACATTCCATTCCCAAATTTGTAAATAATAACACTCCATCCCCTTTTCCTTATTTTTAAAGAAATATTTCTTATTTAAACATAAAATAATTGAAATATAATTTTTCTTTTTAACTCTAGTTAGTTGTATTGGTTAAAAAAAAAAAAAAAAAGTAAATAAATAAAATACAATAAAAAAAAATTAAAAAAAAAGGGAACTGAGTGTTAATTATTTTGTAAATTTAGGACCGGGGTGTTATTTCCCTAAAATAAAATATAGCGAGTTTAATTCCTCCGAGAGAATGAGATGTCAGTGTAATTTACATACAAAAAATATAAGACAAATGAGAGAAAAAACATTAAAATAAAAAGGGAGTAATGAAATGTAAAACACGCGCCTAAAGTGAATGTGAAACTGGCAGTTGAATGCAGACGTCACCACTATCGAATAATGAAATAATCAAAATAGTATGTTCTATAATTAAAGATGGTCAAATTTCAATCTTCTCGGCCGAGCTCGTACCTACTACCTCTTTAATGGCGGCTTTCACATCAAATCAACCTTTTAATGACAGCCCTGCAATTAAAAGAATTGTCATTATCTTAAATTTCATTCCATTCAAGCTGCAATCCTCCCCACTGCTTGCACTCAAAATTCAAATCTTCCTCAAATTGCATTTGATCCTACCCCCACAAATAAGCCCACCAATCTCCAGCCAGCATTTACCGCCATACAATCCCAAATCCCAAATCCCAAATCTCACCTAATCTTTTACTTGAAAAATATAGGGAAAGGAAAAATTAAAGGAGAGGAAGAGAAAAATTGTTCCATAACTCTTTTATTTACATCAAACTTTTTACGGAAAGATCTTCTACTACTCTTTTTTTTTTTTTTAAGAGATCTTCTATTACTCATATATTTATATATACATACATATAAATAAATATGTATTATGTATAGGCACGTATACATTTTGTTTCCGTATACATATCCTAAGGGGTGAATTTTTATAACAAGGAAACACTAACCAAACTTGGTGATAAACCCATTCTCAACCAAATTGACCAGCGATGAAATGCTTCCTGAAGATCAAACACAAAAGAGTCAGATTGAGGTCAATCCAATGGGTATCGACATTCAATCCTCCGAATTAAATCTAGGGTCAGTCCCGAGATTTGGGTTGTCTAAGCTCGTTCCGATTTTAGTTGCCCACTTATAATATAATATTAAAAGAAAATCACATATTAGTGAAACTGTGAAATTGACTGCTACACACTAAAAAAAAGAGAAAAAGTTTTTCTATACTCATACTATTTGACTTTAATTCTATTATTAGAAGCAGTATTAATGAATATTTAGTAAAAAAAAAAAAAAAAAAAGCGGTATTAAAAAGAAAAGAAAAACTATTTGTGTTGATGCTGCAACCTCCTCTTATTTAGTATATTGCTCATATTTTATTAGCTCTATAGTCTATATGTATAGTCTCTATATTTACGTGGCTAAAGCAAAGCCTTTTGTTAGTCTAGGGCTCTCATTTTTTATATAATAATTGTAGAGTAGGGCTCTAGTTTAAGCCTATCCTTATCTTGGTGTCAATCATTCTTTGGCTTAATTGAGCATCAGATATTCATTAAAAAAAAGAATTGAGCACCTGAGAGAGAGAGTGCTTTATTATAGGGTGGGTTATTTCATGCTAAATGGTGCGGAAATAACAATAATGAGTGTGGAAATATCATTTTCCTTATTATATTACCTTCATTTAAGCACCTCGAAATTTAAAAATGTGAGAGAAAGAACTTGAAAGATAAAGAAGAGAGAAGAAGAGAAAGAAGAAACGCAACAGAAGAAGAATGGTGCACTGTTGCACTGGTTTCCCTTGAAGCCTCTCCTTTTTCTTTTTCTTTGGTTGCCCCCCCATAGGTTGCCCAATCCCTGGTCTTGCTGGGCTTACCCCAGGGCCGACCCTAATTAAGTCAGTAAATGTTTTTGGAAAAATATAACTTAAAGACAATAAATGGTTTGAGAGTGAAGACAAAAGAACCAACCTCTTAAATGTTGAACTCTCTCTATATTTATAACTTTCTCATTCCCTTAATTACTGGCTTCAATGCCAAGCTCCTGAGGCCCCCAAATTCGAGAAATTATTCAGTCCACCAGGTGAACCACGTCAACTGTCCACCATCCCTATAATTAAATGACATGTGTCATAATTAACCAAGTCAGCATTTAACAATTAACCCCATAGTTTTAAAAAGACGAAATAGCCCCAAACTCCACGATTCACTCTCTCCAAATCTAAAACCAGACACAAATTAAAACACAAATTCAAACACCTAAAAAAATGGATTTAGATGAGATGCTTGTTTGCTTCCAAGCTTTCCATTTTAATTTCAAGGTTTTTTCAGACCTTACGAGGGCCTCTATAATGGGGTGGACATATTTTTTTGTTTCTCACATAATTTATAATCCCAGGGTTCAATCCATTAAGCAATCCACTAGGAGCAGCAATCTTAGTAAACCTGTCCACCTGCTCTCTCTTTGCAGGCTCCATCTTTTTCTTGATCACATTATTGTTAATTTTCCTCATACGTTGCTTTGGCGTTGGTATGCCTCCATGAGAGAAAACCATTTTGCTTCAACTCTCTCCAACGTCGCAATGTTTCACATCGCCCTCCACCACTTCTCCAAATCAATTCTCTCCCCAAACTCCACCACTCCATTCTCTAATCATTTTCCTCCACTTTCTCAACAACCAAATACAAATTCAAACACCTCAAAAACAAAAAAAGTTTTTTTTTTGTTAAATCTAATTACCCATTTCAAGCAAACACCAACAGAATCATTTAAAAAAAAAAAACCCACAATACTCAGACCAACTAATCACTGCCATAAACCCTCAAATCCTTCAAGGAATTGACACTTTCAAGTGAATTTTCTGTTAAACCCTCAAATCCGGCGACCAACCGAGTCTAGAAACCAAGAAGGAGAGCAAACGCCGTCGTCGCCGCCGAAAGCAGAAGAAGAACGCCAAGGCTTCCCCAGGCTGCTGACCCCACCGTCGCTGTCGGTACCAAGGAGAACAGAATGCTGAAACCTGTGAGATTGTTGTGATTAATTTGGGGGGTTGTTTTGGATTTGGAGAAAAGTGGAGATTATGGACTGTGTAGTGGTGGAACCGTGGAAGGTAGATCTGGGGTATTTTGGTCATTTTAAAAATTTGGGGTTAATTATTAAAAGCTGATTTGATTAATTATGACACATGTCATTTAATTATAGGGTGGTGGACAGGTGATGTGGTTCACCTGGTGGACTGAATAATTTCTCAAAGCACGTTTGAGATCCTCTAGGTGGAAAGGAGGTGATGCACCAGGTGGAGCCCCTAATCTTCTAACATCTCCTACTTTGTCCTGAAGTCATCAATGGCAGTAAAGCGATCCATTCCTCTGCTCCAAACATTTATTGCGTCATTAATGCTAGTCACGTCGATCATATGGCATCTTAATGTAAATCAGGTATTAACAGTTTTGTTCGGCATTGAATAAACAATCTCTTTTTGTTGTAACGTCATCAGTTGAGATAGATAAAATTTGACAGAAAAATAACTAAGTTGTCATAACCTTAAGTTATTGTTTTTTTATCATATTCCTTAATTCGATCGCAATCCAACCTAGTTCGGTCACAATTCTGAGCACGTATCAACATGGGATTAATACTTATTTACGTACAATTTCCCCCCTCCACATATAATGAAAGTTTGGTTTATTGTATGTATATGCGGAGTTAGAAAATTTTTTTAAGGGGGCGCAGTTGAATAGAACAAAATTAAAAAATAATTATATAAATAATTTCCTCTAATTCTTAAGGAAACATCAAATGGATTGAGTTTTTT
>BKZX01029023.1:3409-21033 GCA_014362285.1 Fagus crenata
GAAAAAAAAAAAAAAAAAGCCCTAACCTTTGACTTTGTTGAACTTGGATCTGGAGGTGGGTGAGAGAGATTGATGGTGGCAGCAAAGAGGTGGTTATGGGTGAGAGAGATGGTGGCGGCAGAGGTGGTTGTGGGTGAGAGAGATGGTGGCGGCGATGGCAGTGGTGTGGGTGAGATGAGAGAGAGAAAATTTTAGGGGAAATTGGTTTTGAGTTTTTAGTATATCAGATTAGATCACGCGGGAGTGAAAAAATTTGGGGAGATTTTTAGCGGGTAAAGCAAGAAACGTGTAGTTTTGGAAATTTACTTGATGCTATTCTGATTGTCAAAGGAAACAGTCACAATATCATTAGGCATTTGTGGCTGTCCCAAAAAAAGGGTTACTACAAACCTATTATACTGTGGCTGTCACTTAGTGTCAGAACAGACTCCATATTGTGGCTGTTATTAAAACAGTCACAAGAAAAACCGTCAATATTCCTTGATTTTTTTGTAGTGGGGTACGCATGCAGTGGTACCTCGGCAGTATCCGTACCCACGAGGTACCCGGTACGGGTACGGCAGGGTTTTTGCCGTACCGGTGCTTCCTAGGATATAACACAACTGGACTTAGTGAGATAGACAATTAGGTATGCATGAAACCGCTTTAATTATGTATGCAATAGAAGTCCAAGTCAAATTTTGGGCTAAAAACTTTGATTTCTCAGTTCAAATATAATTTTTCATCCTTTCTACAAGCGCTTGGTTTATTAAGCATATGTTATTATGGGCTTTGTTTAGTTTGCCTACTACCCAATGATTGTTGCTGGTCTGTGTAAAGCTACTATGTGGCCTAGGATTTCAAATATCTATCTATAACTTACTAGTGATTTGGTAAGTAGTTCTGATTTGGGATAAATTCTTTTATGTCTTACATTATGTAGTGTGGCACACTTAAAAGCTTGCAACTGAGGAGCCTCCAATTTGATTAGAAATATGGAAATGTTACATTGATTTTCTTAAAAAGTAAAGTTACTTTTAAAAGTTTATATAATTTTGATGGAATAGTTTGATGTTTTAATAGAACTGATATCTACACTATATATAAGAATGGAGGATTAGCATTTCTTATGTTTTGCCGCGTTGGATCCCCTCCTGCACTTTCTTTTTTCCCTTTGGCTTTTTCAGATGCTTCATCATCCTCGTCGCTTTAGATGCTTAAACCATTTTCCATGTTTGAATCCTTTCTCGGTTGAATTGATGTAACAGTCCTTGCATCAAGATGCTCAATTTCCCTTACGTGCCCCCAACTCCCTCTCTCTCTCTCTCTCTCTCTCTCTCTCCCTCTTTTGGTGCTTTCTATCTTCATTGAACTCATTTCTCTCTCCATTTCTCTTCCATTTAATGCACGACTCCTGTACATCTTTATAGAGAACCTGTTGTTGCAATCTTGCTTGGGGTTTTTTTGGAGCTGCTCGTTTTATTTATTTTGGACAAATGTGGAATAAACTGCCTGTACGTGTGGCCGTTCATCACTTTATTCTTGGAGTAATATGTCTTTCGACTTTCGCAGAAGATTTTGGTGTTTTGTTTTGAGGATCGAGTGAATGATGGCTTTTGTAGATTTCGAATTCAGACTTTGTAAGATTTGTTTGCTGTTTTAGTACTCAAAAGTTTCAGTGTTACTGGTCTTTTTTATTGTAAAATGTGATGTGTTTGGTGAAATTCGTTTAAGAGATGTGATGTGTTATTCTCTGGTTCAATTTCTCTTCTTCTTTTCGCTCCTACTCCACCTGTGCTAAGTCTCTCCCTGCATTGAATTGAGATTCTGTGGTATCAAAAACCAAATGAAACAATGTATTTGGCATTAACACAGCAGAAAATTTCAGAGTTAAATGACTCACAAATTTTTCCAAATCGATTTCCTCATCTTTGCAAATTATGTTAAGTATTCAAGTTTCAATTTTTACATTAATCTGATAAGAATGTTTGGTATTGCTGCCTATCTCATATGGCCTCCAAGCTTGAGACAAATAGATGATAATGACAATTTAAGCTTTGAATTCTTAAACAGAAAATTAGATGTATTTCAGTATCATAGTTTAACACGACCCCATTCTGATCTGATTCTCGACTTCTTTGTCTTAATTGAAAAATGGCCACTAATTTTTTTTATATTAAACAATTTCCATATTAAAATTTGTTTTAGTTTGGATTATACGCATAGGCCCCAGCCCCATTCATTGCAAAAACTGCCACATTTTAACGGCATTACTTAAATATTGTTTTGCCTTACAAAGCTCACCATATTTTATCTGTGTCATGAAGATATAAAGATCATCATAGTGAGTGCCAGCAGTGCATTTACTCTCAAAATCTAACCTAGGGGCTAAATTAATTCTGTAATTTCCTATTACAAACTTTCATTTGGATTATTTTAACTATTAAGAAGCTTTTTTATTTGGAGGCCATAGGAGAAGAAGCGGCAAAAAGTCAGACCCCCCATTATTTCAAACTTAACAAGCAAAGCTCCTAAGAGGCCTGTTTTATTTTCAATTCACCCTTTCATTAACCTATTTTTAGTTTTATTTTTTTTATGGTGGCAGAAAGAGCTCTGAAAGAATAAAGATTCAAGGGAAAAACACTAAGCAGGGAATGGAGATTCCTGTCACATTTTTAAACTGTTAGAATATAAGTCCAATGGGTCTTAGGCCCAATATATTGTCTTGTATAGCACTCCTTTTACTTGTGCATTACTCTTACCTCTGCCTATATAAAGGCTCTCTCTTGTACTACATTAGACACATAATACAATACACAGACTTTCAGTCTTTAACATGGTATCAGAGCCAAGGCTCTAATATTGTGCAGTTTTAGTCCTTCCAGCTGTTCTTCCGCTGCCTCAGCTGTCTCTGGCACTGCCCAGCCGCCACCGTCAGAAATCCGGTTGCCTGCGCTGCCAAGAAGCTGATTCATCGCCGGACAGACTTGCTGCCACCCTCGGTTCTCCCGCTACAGAACTCCGATCACGACACCTCTGCAGCCGTTTGAAAGATCTAGAGAAGCTAGACCCAACCGCGGAAGAATCAACCCCATACGACGTCGGACGCGCCGCCACGCGCCGCCCAAAGTTCCGGCACCGTTATCCTCGGTTCTTCAGCTACCGGACTCCGATCACGACACCTCCACCGCCGTTGGAAAGATCTCGAAGAGCCGGACCCAACCGCGCAAGATTCGTCCTCATCGGAGCCCGGACGCTCCTCCACGCGCCGGTCAAAGTTCCGGCGCCGTCAAGCTCTTCCTCACGCGCCACGTCAGCCCTAGCCCTTCACTGCCACGTCAGCCCTAGTGCCACGTCAGCCCTAGTTGACCAGCGTTGACCGTTGACCGTTGACCGTTGACTTTGACCGTTGACCAGAGTTGACCGTTGACTTTGACCGTTGACTAGAGTTGACCGTTGACTTTGACCGTTGACCAGAGTTGACCGTTGACTTTGACCGTTGACCAGCAGAGTTGACTTTTTGCAACCCAGGTGCTCCCTACCCAGTTTTTCGTGCTGATTTCATTTTTGTGGTCTGTTTTTGCAGTTGAGATTTCATTATGACTCAAAATGAAATTTCTAAGCCTCTTCATAGGCGATCCAATCAGAAGAATTATCATCTTATTTGTGCCTTTTGCAAGCATCGCGGTCACACTATTGATCAATGTAACATGCGTGCCGGCATTCTTCAGCGCTCTGCAGCCTTGACTGCCTCTGAGTCTGTACCATCATCCGATGCTGCATCTTTTGATCCTGTCTCATTGACTACACCTACTTACAGCATAGCAGATCTACAAGCCCTTTTCAGTCAGGTTCAAGCTTTGTCTTCCAGTGCATCCAATTCTGCTCTTTCTGTGACACCAGGTATCTCTTCTGAATGGTTCTTAGATTCTGCCTGCTGCAATCACATGACGGACAATCCTCACCACACAAGTGCCCACACTCCTCCTGTCTTACCTACTATTACCACTGCTGATGGCTCCGCCATGACTGTTAGTCATGTTGGCTCCATCTCTACCCCTAACTTATCTATCTCTGATGTCTTTTGTGTTCCTAAATTGCATCTTAATCTTTTATCTGTTGGCCAACTAACCGAACTTGGTTTAAACCTGTTCTTTTCTTCTCGTGGTTGTCTTGTGCAGGATTCTCGGACGGGGCAGATCGTTGGGTCCGCGCGTAAGGTTGGACGGTTGTTTGAGCTCACTTCCCTTCACTTTCCGTCCTCATCAGTCTCCGCCCCTGTTATTGCTGCTTCTGCCTCCATCGAGTTGTGGCACTCTCGTCTAGGTCATGTTTCTCTTCCTCGTATTCAAACCTTAGTATCTAGGGGTCTATTAGGTTCAGTTTCTTCCAGTCCATTTGATTGCATGTCATGTCAGCTCGGCAAACAACCTGCCTTACCTTTTAATAATAGTGAGTCTATTGCTTCTGCAACTTTTGATCTTATACATTCAGATGTATGGGGGCCCTCTCCTGTTCCCACAGTGGGGGGGTCAAGATATTTTGTTATTTTTGTCGATGATTTTTCTCGTTACACTTGGATTTATTTAATGAAAAATCGTTCTGAAGTTCTCACAATATATCGTGATTTTGCTAAAATGGTTCAGACTCAGTATTCTAAAGCTATTAAGGTATTTCGCTCTGACAATGCACGAGAATATAGACAAACAGATTTTTCTACTATTCTTAAACACTATGGAACTGTTTTTCATACCTCTTGTGCTGGCACCTCACAACAAAATGGACGAGCTGAACGTAAACTTCGTCACATCCTAGATACTGTTAGGGCTCTCACCAATGCAGCCTCCACTCCTGCCTCATTCTGGGGTGAAGCTGCTCTCACCGCAGTATACACCATCAACCGATGCCCCTCACCTGTCATTCAAAACACAACACCATATGAACGGTTGTTTGGCACAGCTCCAAACTACAGTCTACTCAAGGTTTTTGGTTGTGTCTGTTTTGTTCTTCTTCAACCACATGAGCGCACTAAACTTCAACCCCGCTCCCAGCTCTGTTGTTTTCTTGGCTATGGCCTTGAAGAAAAGGGGTACCGATGTTATGATCCAGTCGCCAAGCGTCTTCGAGTCTCTCGACATGTGGTATTCTGGGAACACAAGATGTTCTATTCCTTACCTTTATTTTCTGCAGGTAATTCTGATTTTCAGGCTGATCCTCTACCAAATCTCTTCCCTGAGATTCCTTCCCCTTCTGCTGAGTCAGTTAATCCCATCTCCGACGAGTCTCCCCCTGCTGATCCCTCTTCTGATGAGTCTCCTACAGCCGATCCTACCTTCGACGAGTCTCCTCTCTCTACCCCTGCTGCGAATCCTGTCAACACTACTGCTCCTGAGCCTCGTCGCTCTCATCGGGTAAGTACTCTTCCCTCTCATCTTCGTGATTTTCACTGCTTTTCTGCCTTTGCCACCTTACATGAACCTCACACCTTTCGTGAGGCCTCCTCTGACCCTTTATGGCAGCAAGCTATGAAAGAAGAATTGGATGCATTGTTAAAGACAGGTACTTGGGATCTGGTTGATTTGCCAGCTGGTAAATCTGCTATTGGTTGCAAGTGGGTGTACAAGATCAAGACTCGATCAGATGGTACTGTTGATCGCTACAAAGCTCGTCTCGTTGCCAAGGGATTCACTCAAGAGTATGGCATTGACTATGAGGAGACATTTGCACCGGTGGCTCGCCTTTCCTCTGTTCGTACTCTTATCGCAGTTTCTGCTTCCCGACATTGGCCACTTTTTCAGATGGATGTGAAGAATGCCTTCCTTAATGGAGAACTAACTGAGGAAGTCTACATGCAGCTCCCTCCTGGTTTCTCCCAACCTCCAGGCTTTTCTCCCAAAGTGTGTCGCTTACGTCGGGCACTATATGGTCTTAAGCAAGCTCCACGAGCTTGGTTTGCCAAGTTCAGCTCCACCATTTCTCAGCATGGTTTTTCAGCTAGTTCATATGATTCAGCTCTGTTCTTCCGACGCTCAGATCATGGTATTACCCTTCTCTTGTTGTATGTAGATGACATGATTATTACTGGTGATGATGTGCAGGGCATCCAGGATCTTAAGCACTTTCTTGGTCAGCATTTTGAGATGAAGGATCTGGGTCCTCTCAGTTATTTTCTTGGCCTTGAAGTCTCTTCCTCCTCCGATGGTTACTATCTCACTCAAGCCAAGTACACATCTGATCTTATCTCTCGAGCTGGAATCACGGACAGCAAGATCGTTGACACACCCATTGAATACAACAATCGCCTGAATACTCATGATGGAGAACCACTTCCTGATGCTACCCTCTACAGACAATTAGTTGGGAGTCTTGTTTACCTCACGGTCACTCGACCAGACATCTCCTATGCTGTTCACATTGTTAGCCAGTTCATGGCTGCACCGCGGTCTCTCCATTATGCAGCTGTACTTCGGATTCTTCGGTATTTGAAAGGCACCTTGTTTCATGGACTTCACTTCTCATCACAGTCGTCGCTCACTCTTCAGGCTTATTCTGATGCCGACTGGGCAGGGGACCCTACTGACCGTCGTTCCACTACAGGGTATTGTTTTCTTCTTGGTGACTCCCTCATCTCTTGGCGCAGCAAGAAACAATCTGTTGTTGCTCGTTCTAGTACTGAGGCAGAATATCGAGCACTTGCTGACACCACTGCTGAACTCCTTTGGTTACGTTGGCTTCTCCAGGACTTAGGCATTGATTGTTCTACTGCAGTTCCGATCCATTGTGACAATCGAAGTGCCATCCAAATTGCCCACAATGATGTCTTCCATGAGCGTACTAAGCATATTGAGATCGACTGTCACTTTGTTCGTCATCACTTACTACAGGGTACCTTGCAGCTCCGTTCAGTATCTTCTCAGGACCAGTTAGCTGACATATTTACCAAACCTATGCCTCCAGGCCGTTTCCGTGATCTTATTTCCAAACTCAAGTTGGTGTCTGTTCACCCAACATGAGTTTGAGGGGGGATGTTAGAATATAAGTCCAATGGGTCTTAGGCCCAATATATTGTCTTGTATAGCACTCCTTTTACTTGTGCATTACTCTTACCTCTGCCTATATAAAAGCTCTCTCTTGTACTACATTAGACACATAATACAATACACAGACTTTCAGTCTTTAACATAAACAAAATTATGAACCAGTTAAAATAGTTGCACATCCATATAATATTTTTGTTGTGAATCTTTTGAATGCAAGTGTCTGCTATTTCATTCTTGGCAGCATCTATAATCTAATTTGTGGTAGCCGCTAATGCAAGCATGAATTTCCTTTCTGTGACTCCTGATATTCTGGTGACTCTTCATGTATCAAGTGAGGAAGCTATTGAAACTGCTAAGCTGCTTGCCTTGAAAGAAAGTTTGTTGGTATGGTATTTACTTAAGAAAAGCATTAATAGTTCTCAAGGGACTTTTTACACTCCAATTTCTGTTAGAAATAATTGTAAGAGTTCTTTTGTTACAGATCTTTATAATATTAAGTTTCTATGTTGATTATGGGAGTATGTTTTTTGCAGGGGGGATTTCATCTGCTGGTGCAGCAGCTGCTGCAATAAAGTTATCAAGGAGGCAAGAGAATGCTGGAAAACTCATTGTTGTAGGTTAATTTCTATAGAACCTCTGCTGCACTTTCTTATTTGGTCTGCGTAAGACTTTGCATCAGATTCCTCTAAATATGTTTCTGCCAAATTCATGCTATGTATACTGCACATTTTTTCTTCATTGTCTCATCCTCAAGCCAAGTGCAGTCAGTTTGGCATACAGATTTTAAACCATAGATTTATTTAAGATGAATCATGGCCTTGAAATGGAGACCCTCCATTTCATGGATTCCCATGTACAACGTATTCATAAGGTTGTCACATACTCATATGTTTAATTAACTGATCGAAGTCAGGTATAAGGCATAAGAGTTTTCAAATTATTGTGATTTAAAAATAAATAAAAAAATTAAATGGACTTTTTTTTTTTTTTTTTTTTTCTGTTGGTTGTGTAATTAATTTTCTTTTTGGAAGGAAAGAGGAAAGGGTTAAAGCACCTACTCCTGAGGTGCCAAGTTGTGGGCGTAATTTGGGCTAATGCAAAATGAAAGGTATATTATTGCAGATTTAATCACAGCCAACCCATATTGTTCAAGGATGATGATAAAGCCAGATTTGGTAAAGCTTAATTATGACGTCATCGTTGAAGAATAGTTTAAGTAATAAGGTTATTGTCCAACACTTACCCTTTCATCGTACCATAACTTAGTACTTCTGCTATGGTTATGAGTTATGACTAGTTAGAACTCTGACCATAAACACATTATTTGGTTCTAAATTTATGTTGTCTTTTGATAAATGATTTGAACTCCATGTACTATAATATGACTTGTTTTCAAGCCAATATCTTCTTTCAAAACCTTTAAATAGATTCTTTGATCTAATATATTATTACTATTCGATCACGCATTCTCATATGTTTATTTGAAATTAATTGCACTCTTACGAGTATTTTGACTTTTGTAAAAAGAAAAAAAAAATCTTATGTTAATATAAAAGCCTTTTTTTTTTTTTTTTTCTGTTGGTTGTGTAATTAATTTTCTTTTTGGAAGGAAAGAGGAAAGGGTTAAAGTTGTGGGCGTAATTTGGGCTAATGCAAAATGAAAGGTATATTATTGCAGATTTAATCACAGCCAACCCATATTGTTCAAGGATGCTCATAAAGCCGGATTTGGTAAAGCTTAATTTTGATGTCATCCTTGAAGAATAGTTTAAGTAATAAGGTTATTGTCCAACACTTACCCTTTCATCGTACCATAACTTAGTACTTCTGCTATGGTTATTGGTTATGAGTTATGACTAGTTAGAACTCTGACTATAAACACATATTATTCAGTTGTAAATTTATGTTGTCTTTTGATAAATGATTTGATCTCCATGTACTATGACTTGTTTTCAAACCAATATCTTCTTTCAAAACCTTTAAATAAATTCTTTGATCTAATATATTATTACTATTAGATCTTGCATTCTCTTATGTTTATTTGAAATTAATTGCACTCTTACGAGTATATTTGACTTTTGTGAAAAAAAAATCATATGTTAATATAAAAACCATTTTCCAACCTTATGAATTCAATGAAAAGACATTGCTTAAACTAGAAGCCACTTAGCTTATTTAGCTTATTTCAATAAAGTCACAATATTTCATAAATGTTAAATAAAAATTTCTCATACTTTCAAAAGTCACAATTCTTAAATAATACTTCTTTGAAAATATTTTAAGAATAAATCAATTTATAAATTAAATTGTATGTAGGGATAATTACACTTTACCCATATGTGATTTGGGGTTTAGTTCATTTTGCCTACCTATGGTTTCAAACATAACACTTTACCCACATGTTGTTTCAAAATTAGTACTTTACCCATCTGTGATTTGAGAGCAAGTTCAATTTGTCTACGTGTGATTTCAAAAGTGACACTTCAGTAAAGTGAAAATCACCTATAGTTTGGGATAGGTAAAATGTCACTTTTGAAATTACAGATAGGCAAAGTGAACTTTTTTCCCAAAGTACATGTAGATAAAGTGTCACTTGTGAAACCATAAGTAGACAAATTGAATCTGTCCTAAAACACAGGTAGGTAAAGAGTCACTTTTGAAACTACTGGTAGGCGAAGTGAAATGAACCCCAACCACAGGTGGTTAAAATATAGGTTTAAATACCGTTTTGGTCCTCAACCTTTGGCATTTGTGTCAAATTGGTCCCTAACCTTTCAACTGTGTCAAATTGGTCCTCAACCTTTCAACCACGTGTTAAAATGGCCTTTGCCGTTAAGTGTAGGATAGAAAATGTTGACGTGGCTAACGGTTTTTTTCTAATATAAAAAAATATCTGACGTGACATGCCACCTCATATTTTAATTAAAAAAAATGCCAACTCAAATAAATAAAAAAAGATTTGATCATGGCAAGTGTTTTTTTTTTTTTCCTCAAGTAAAACAGTCTGAAATCCCTAACCTTCAAAATCCCCTGCCCTTTCTCACTGCCCCTCACCAGGAGACCTTACTCCTTTGACATGAAACTTGTTAAGCAGAGTGATACTGGAGATGGTGGACATGGGTTTCACCTCTAGATCATCCATCATCATGTATGTAACCACTCCTTTCACGTACCCTCCATCACTGGAGGAACCCGTATTCGTTGCACTTGGTGGGTCTACGAAAATTTGCTCGAGGGTCATAGAACCTTGGCATGAAGGACAGATTGCGCTGCAGTTATCAGCCACATATGTGTAACAGTTATTGTTGCTAAGTTTACTACACCTATAGAATTTCGTGGATGTCAATGATTCAACGTTTGGCAATAGGAGAGGTACCTCACCAGTACCACTAGAGATGAGTACTTTGTGCTTCAATAGGGTCTCTTTGTTCACGTTTGGTTAAAGATAAGTGCTACTTAAATGTTCAATGCTCTTGAAAATGTTTCCAAAGCTGCCCACCAGTTCTTGCTTTTTGAGAAGAGGAATGATAATTCCGAGCGGCAGGCGGAGAATGTGAAAGAGGAAGTCGATGAATTCCTTGTCCGCTTTAGACTGTTAGGGATTTTGAAGATTAGGGATTTCAGACTGTTTTACTTGATTAAAAATATATATATATATATATATATATTTTTTTTTTTGAGTTGGCATATTTTTAAAATTAAAATATGAAGTGGCATGCCATGTCAGATACTTTTTTATATTAGAAAAATACCGTTAGCCATGTCAGCATTTTCCATCCTATACTTAACGGCAAGGACTATTTTGACACGTGGTTGAAAGGTTGAGGACCAATTTGACACAGTTGAAAGGTTAAGGACCAATTTGACACAAAGTCCAAAGGTTGAGGACCAAAACGGTATTTAAACCTAAAATATAATTATCCCTTATATTTATTTCAAATGTGTTAATCCTTCCATTGTATACAAAGGATAAGAGTTTTATGTAGTAATAATTGTTATGAATTTAACTTCAAGAAAAAAAAAGAGGTACGTATAGTAAGGGAAAGTCAATGGCTAGGAAATGTTTTAGACAACTTATGTTAGCAATGATGGATTTGGTTATCCTTCTTCTAATTCAAGTGCAAGTTAATGACCTTACTTCTACCTCTCTCTCCACCCATCTTCACTTCCAATCCCACTTCTTCATCCCTTTGAACTTGATAATATGCCACTTTATGATTGCAATTCACTAAAACTTGAAACTTGTGAGGAATGGTATAAAAGAGTGCATATTAGGCTTCGTGTGGGTTGTGTTATTGAAAATTAAGACACCTGCTTTGGGGGGCGCGAGATACAAGAAGAAGACCCAGTTTGGAGTATTGCACACGAAGGCGACCTAGTTTGGAAGATTGCAAGATCTGGCATTGATCACTGCTACAGAAAACATCGTGATCGCGTTAGTGTTGTGGGTAGTTTATATGGATTTTACGAAAGGCATATAAAAATGTCATGAGATTTCTTTTATTCAGAGAATCCAAGAGATAGCTCCAACTTTAGATTTGGTAAATGGTTTCTAACACCTCTCTCTCTCTCTCTCTCTCTCTATATATATATATATTGGGCTTGTAATTAGGTTACTGGAATGGAAAGGTGCAACTTGAAAATAGTGAAACATGCGTAAAACTTAGGTACAGTTCCTTAGGTCAAGTACATTAGGTTCCTAGTTGAATTTAAATACATTAAATTAAATATTCTTGGAAAAGATAACATTGTTTGTGTTTCATTGGTTAATACAATCATGTGTTTGAATTCGATTGGAGAACTTAATATACCTAATATAAGGAACTGTACCTAAGTTGTACCGATGAAATTATGAAATGCTTTGAGTCCCTAAAAAGGAAGTTGTTCATAAATCTTGCAAATGATATAAAAACAGATGTATGAGACCTTAAAGATGGTGTACGCAACCTTTTGGCTGGCGTACACATTTTCATGTATATGGTTTTACTCACAAACTACATTTTTGTAATGATTTTGAACAACTATATTTCACTTGTTTCAAATCTATAAACAATTAAATTGGAACTCATTTCGAAGCCTTAGATTTTTAAATTTGTTTATGTTTTTTGAGACATCATTGGATTAAATATCTTAATTTTAAATGAAAAAAAAAAAAAAAAAAAAAACCACTTCAATTAAAAGTTGGTCACGTCATCAATCTGTTAGTTGTGTATACACAAAATTAACGGAAACTAACGGAAAGACTAATATTGCTCAATTTTGAAACATTAAGGACCATTAATTTCTGCTCGTTTTAAACGTTAGGAACCAAATGTGCAACTTAGGTAAACGTTAGGGACCAACATTATATTTAACCCAAGTTTTTAAATTCTTGTGATTGTTTTTATTAAAAAAAAAAAAAAAATTAAATGGACTTTTTTCTCTGTTGGTTGTGTAATTAATTTTCTTTTTGGAAGGAAAGAGGAAAGGGTTAAAGCACCGACTCCCACTACAAAAGAAATGCCTTTTTTCGAGGGTCAAAACCCTCGAAATAAGTATTAAAAACCTTCGAAAAAGGTTATTTCGACTGTCAAGATGACTGTCGAAAGGCGTTGATAGAAACACCGTCGAAAAAGATGTTTCGACGGCCTACACGAAGGTCGAAGAAAGTATTTTATCTTTATCGACGGTCATAACCCTCGATAAAAAGGGTTATAACCCTCGATAAAGAGTGTTGGATTCTTCACAAATATTACTTGTATCGAGGGTCACAACCCTCGAAATAGGTAATTTTGTTTTTATCGAGGGTCATAACCCTCAATAAAGTTTTTTTTATTTTTCATTTTTCTAAAAAAATTCATTGAGCACGACCTATACCAAATATACAAGCAATACACCACATTTGTACCAAAAATCTCATTACAATGCTTGACAAACTAGATTTTATACAACTTAAAAAAGCGTATGAAATCAAGTAAACAAAGTTCAATATGGACTACTACAACAAATCCATTTTCTCAATAGGACAGGGCATATGAAAAAATAACTATGTTATTTTAGAACGGATAAAGGCAAAAAGAGAGATGCATTCACAAGTAAAGACCCAAATGGGATATTGATTAATGTAGTCATCATAAATCAAGGTGACATAAGCATGGAATACTTAGATTTGAAGTTTATATACCACTATGATGAAAGTCTTCCAAATAAGATCCCACTGAAAATAATAGCACCAAACCACTTGTTGGAAACAAATCTGCAAGCAAGCAAAGAATGAAACATGATACTCTTAAGTTAGTAACTAAATAAAGGGCTTCTACAAGCCCCATGTTATTTGTAAAACTCTTAGCGGCTAAATTAGACAGTAAGACCAACCAAACTCTTAGCATACAATCATTCAACAATAATTTAATGTCACATGTTTGTAACCATCATATTGTCAGCTTAAAACTAAACTAGTCTCTGCATACTGCCTCAAGGTATCCTTTATCATATTTGGAGGGCAACTGTCACAGTTATAAGCAAAAAATGTTAATGGTGGTGAAATTTCAAATGTGTGAAACTTGAATCCTTATCCTCCAATAGTAACATAAATTACTCTAAGATGCAGCATTTCCCAGGAGAACAGAACAACAGCTATATGAACTTAGCATGGAGCAATAAAGTACATGATACAGTAATTGCCTATATCTGCATGATGTCTCAAAGTTCCAAGAAAAAATTCTCTAAAATACACTAGTATATACTAAATAAGCCACATACCTAATAGACTATGTCAACTGACCAAGACAAAAATTTCATTGAAATTCAGAAGTCAAATAACTAAGATACAAAGTATAATATGGCAAAGAGAATAAACCTCCTTGGTCGGCAATCTGAACTCATCAGATTCCTCTTTAATGTTGAGTTGCAGATCCAACAAAAGTGTAGACCTACCAGGGTAAGTGTGCAATGCTTCCATGGCTACACTCCTACTAAAAGGATCTGCTCCAATGTAATCCTTCCTCGCTGTCCCCTCTTGCCTCAAAGCCTTAAAATTTGAAAGTACTCGAATGACTAAAGATAAAAATTTAAGTTAGTACACAAGATTAGTTAACAAACTTAAAAATTCTTAACAACCAAAAGAAAAAATAAAAGAATAGAAAAAACCAAAATCGCAAGCATAAAATTCTTAACAACATATGTAATTTTTAGATTATTTGGATCCATAAATCTCAAATACTACCCGGACATGGGTAATAAAAGTATAAGATCCCAATTTGAATAAGCAAAAAGGTCTTAGATATGACTCACAAAAATAATGAAAAAAAAAAAAATCATACTTCCATTCAACCTCACCCCACAATTATCCTAACAGCTCCTGCAGGCAGATTTAGCATGACATACTTATATTATCTTTTCCATTTTACCTATATGTAAGGCTTCCAGCAAAATTATTTCCAGCATCAATAAATAGTCTCAAGGCATTGATCACCTTCTTAGTAGGATACCATAAATGTGCCTGAGGCAAAGTAGAGCTGGTATTTGATGGATCCCAATCTGGGAATTTGACTATGAAATCAGTGTTATGATCCTGCAATTAGTTAAAAGCCACATAATAAGCATTTAGAAAGATACTGTCCTAACTACAAGAGCCAAACAGTTATCAACAGCTATCCTAGTTGGTGAATGTAATTTATTAAGTTGGAATGTTGAATAAATCTCAATATTATAGCAAACGCTCATCTCATAAAAAAATACTTCATAATGAACATGTTAAAAAGGACCATAAAGACAATAAAATCTTAAGCAGATGAAAACAGAATACATTTACATAACCAAATAATTCTTCAATTCCTGGCTCACATAGCAACATTAGCATCTCTTTTTTTTTTTTCTTTTTTCTTTTTTTGAGTTTCTCAAATTCACACAGAAACATAAAAGCAATAAATTAAAAATAATAACAATGCAGCCAAAAATTGTCAAAACAAAATGTATGTGAGGTAAAACACAAATGTTAAATAAATCCTTGTTCTATACCTGTTAATGGTAGGCTTGATAAAGATTTTCTTTTTACTTTCTGCACCCTTCCATACTTCAAGTACTGAAAAGTCCTGACCAAAAAAAGTATTGAATTGCAGTCCTGCCCTAAAACAACAATTATTTAATAGAACTTAAAAATCTATAATTACCAGAACTTGAACTTTTTCACTACGAAATGCCATTTCAGACATCTACTTGTAAACAACTGGATTGTGTTCTATCCCTTCCATGCACATGCCAACACCAACCTATTACAATAAGTAATTAAGTCAGCCTGCTCTAACGAGACTACAGTAACAGCAGATACAAGTACCAAGGTTTATAACTTTCACAACCAGAGTTCTTTTCAGCAGATGTAAGTACAGATTAATCAAGATAGCAAACATTAATCAGATACTCTGGTTTATAAAATATGAGCTAGCAATTCAATTGCTCTTCCAAATCTACCACAATGTTAGAAAGTCTAGGTAACAATAAATGTCCTTCCACAGTTTAGGCTTACAAGTTATACATGCTTGGAACAATATTTGGACTTCCTGATAGTAGAACATACCATGGTTGAATTTTCACTGATGTGGGCATCAATTGGACCTAAAGAGATCGAATCCAAAGTTCCCTACATTTCAATATTTCCACCAAAGTTCTGCAACATACACCTGATGCATATTAAATGTTGATCAAGTAGTAGTATACATATTTACAATAAAATTGAAATCTCACTTCAGGGGGAAATAGGACAGTAAAAGTGAGTTATCAATTTATCATAGAGATCTCTTGAAGATTAAACAACTCCTTTGATTTTTAAACAACAGCTACTAAGATAAAAGGAGCTACTTACCAGACATAAGGAGTACCATAGAATTGAGATGAATTTTTCCATATTGGTTTGACCTCAGCAAATAGATCAAGAACAATCATTTTCCCAAATGGAACAGAATGTAAAGTGCCTGCATATATCAGCAATGTGAAAGTTAATCATCAAAATTGAAAAGTTAAACTTTTTAAAACCCAACAAAATTCAGCATGCCCACAAAAGTTAAAGTTCTTTAATAAGAAACTATACCTCAGCAAATTGATAATCAGCTAGATTGAAAGCCCCCACCAATGTGAGCTCTCCTTAACCATATATCAAAATTGCTTCAATCATTCCACTTAATCAAAATTAAATACAAACCAAAAACACAAATTCTTAGAAAGTAAGCAAACAACTTTAATCGAATTCTAATCATTTTTTATTCTAGAAAGTATAACACACTTCTAAAAACTGCTCAATTAGCTTTCAAATTTACTTTCTATCTCTGAAGGAATATTTGCTTTGATTTGGTTGAGAACGCATATCCAAATTGCTAAACCAAAAGTAAGTATCTTTTACTTTGTGACAGACTCAAATCAAGTAGCTTCCAGGAAAAAAAGGGTAGGACACTATTTCGGAATATAAATATTGGACTTGAAACTAATTGGCAGTTCTGCAAGCAGCATCTGCAAAGCCTAGTTTACTAAAATGGGCAGCACATCAGCAGCCACAGCAGATGGTAATTACCCATATCACAAAGGTATTGCATGGTAGCTTTCAGATGTACTTTTCTAACTTAAAAGCATAATTGTTTTTATTTGGTTAGGGACGCATCTCCAATGAGCTAACAGAAAGTACCTAAATTTTACTTTGTGGTCAAGTATCTAGGCAGAAAAATTGAAAGACTCAGTTTCAGAAGTTGAAAATTGAACTTGAGACTAATTGGTAGTTCTGCAAGTACGGTCATGCAAGCCTCATTAAATTCAATGGCTTATCAGATCATCAAAGCCTAATTAATAACCATGGCTGCTGCATATGCTTTCTTTTTCTTGTAAATACTTGAAACATGTCATAACCAGCCATATGAAATCAGTAGTCACTTCCAATTATGAACTAATAATAAGGCATTCATGGATATTAGACAGCCAACGTGTCATTAACACTACCAGTACTGTTTCCTAAGAGGAAACTAATCGGATTTTCTGCATTTTATTTGTAAAACTCTTAGCAGCTAAATTAGACAGTAAGACCAACCAAATTAAGTCAAATACGGAGCAAAAAGACAATGCATAAAAATAAATTGAACAGGAATTCAAAAGAAGGTATATAACTCTGCAATTGGTGAATGTGAACCAAATGAAGAAGAAAAGAGCATGGAGATGCATGTGTAAGTCATTAATCAGCAACATAACTCTGCATTTCAAATTTTGAAAAGAAAACAAAAATATAGAGAATTACAGTTTAACAAAGCTGGAGCACCAGAACACGCACCTAGCCACACTCATTTACAGGTTTTGACTCTTCCTATTTCTTATACAATAGTGCCCCATTCACAAAAAACCAACTCACTGATGAAGGCAAGTATGTTTCTTCAGAAAGAAAGTAAACCATGGAGAATAGGCATTAACTAATGCCTCAATTTGCTTTAAATTAGGCATACAAGATAAATTGGATTTGGCATTCTTCAAGCAAGCTATATTAGACAAAGGAGAAAAGTAAAACCTAGACTATAAATGAAGGATATAAAAGCTTACAAAATTATATGCTTATAGCACAGTAAAACATCCATAATTGAACAAGGTCTGCATAAA
>BKZX01029023.1:35606-54868 GCA_014362285.1 Fagus crenata
TGGCACCATTTATTTGAAAAGGTTATTTGAATTTTAAAAAGTCACGCCAATTATTCAAAAGGTTGATTGTCATTTTTAATTGTTGGTTAAAGCCATCTTCTGACATTGGCACCGTTTATTTTAAAAAGTCATGCCAATTATTCAAAAGGCTGATTGCCATTTTCAATTGTCGGTTTAAAGCAATCTTCTGACATTGGCACTTTATTATTTAAAATAATATAGAATCATGATTGTGTTTTCTAACGAACAAAAATTTTCAAATTCAAATTTCCTTTAGTCGATTGATTGAACAATATATAAAGAGAATAGAAGAGAGAAACAAAGATAACAGAGCATACAAGAGAAATCAGAGATAGAAAAGATAACATCTTATACATCAATCCATCCTTTCTCAAGCTTATATTTTCATATCATTCAAAATCCTTGATTGAAAATCAAAATCTTCTAAATACTCTTTGAGCCATATTGATCAAATCTTTGATATACTATTAGAGTGAACATATTGTGTACAACTACTCTTTGAGAGAACCATATTTTGTACAACAATCCTTTGTTGAAACTATTGAGTGTTTTTGTTAGGGTTTTGGTATAAATCCTAAGTAGTGAAAAGGATTTTTCACTCGGTGGTTACTCTTCACCATGTAAGGAAGATTTGTGGGTTTTGGTATAAATCCTAAGGAGTGAAAAGGATTTTTCCTTCGGTGGTTACTCTTCACCGTGTAAAGAAGATTTGTAACGGTTTTGATCTTCACCCGAAGAAGATTGTCAAATTAGTGAATTTGGGAATCCTCGAGAAGTGATCTTAAGGCGGGGACGTAAGCGGGAAAGCCGAACCTCGATAAAAATCATCGTGTTTGATTTTCTCTATCTCTATCTTTTACTTATTCAATTGCTTATATATACTTGTGCTTGATTTCCTATCATATCTATATTGCAATTGAATTGTGTTCTTAAATTTGTTTAATCAATTTTTGTTATTTGAAAATAGTTTTCTAATTCCGCATTTAAATCGAAAAAGTTTGCCTCAACCTAAATCACCCCCCCTCTTAGGTTGATATTTGGGTAACATATACCATAACCAGCCCCCCACTTCAATCACTCAAGCGTAAAACTCCCCAGATTGAGGAAAACCAAATCCCTAAAAAACCAAAACTCTCTTTACCTTCCAAGGAGGAGCTTAATCTTGATCTTGATCTTGATGAAGAGCCTATTAGTCCGAGAGTGCAAATTGTTCACAACCTGAAGAGTAAGCATACTAGGAAGAACTATAAGGTGGATTCCTTCAAGTTGTTTCCCCAATATGCAAAGAGCTATGGGTACTCTTCAAAGGCAGTGTCCTCAACCAACTCTGTACCCGTTTTAGAGGAGGGCTTGGCCAAGCCCCCTCAAGTGCAATGAGGATCATTGGTTGGAATTGTCGAGGCATTGCAAATGCCTTGACAGCTCAGGCTCTCCAAGCCACAATAAGGGTGCAAAACCCAGATGTAATCTTTCTCTGCGAAACAAAATCAACGGAAGTTCGAATGTCAAAATTAGCCTGTTCCATTGGCTTTTTGGAGCATGTAGTTGTTGGTGCTTCTGGAAAAGCAGGTGGTTTATGTTTGATGTTGTCTAACACTATTGCTGTGAAAGTGTTAGAGTTTAATTCTTGAACCATTGCTATTACAGTTCAAGATGAGTTTTGCTCTTGGTCATTGATTGGTTTCTATGGCCCCTCGTACCATGCTAAGCGTCGGAAAGCTTCGACGGACCCACATGGTCTTCTCAAATCAATCAATGGCCCTTGGATGTGCTTTGGGGATTTTAACTGCGTGGTGGAAAAATCAGAAAAAAAAGGTGGTAGCAGAGGAGGTACTTCCACCCCAAACTTTCTGAAAGAATTGTTATTTGAGCTTGAAGCTATTGATTTGGGTTTTTCTGGAAACCAATTCACCTGGTGGAATAAACGATGGGGAAGAGGAGCTATTAGAGAGAGATTGGACAGAGAAATATCGAATCCTGGATGGAGATTAACATTTCCTAAAGCTTCTGTATTTCACCTTGGAGCCATTAATTCTGACCACGCTCCATAGTTAGTGGATACAAACCCGAATGATGATTTTTGTCCCAAACCCTTTCGGTTTGAGGCAATGTGGGTTAGGGACCCTCGGTGTGGTGGTATTATCAAAGAGGCATGGAACTCGATCATCAAAGGATCCCACCCTTATGTCTTATGCCGAAAACAATCTTTAACTGCCAAAGCTCTGAAGAAGTGGAATAAAAATGTTTTTGGTCACTGTCAAAATCGAATCAAGGAGCTAACTTCGAGTATTGGAGCGATACAAGCAAAGGTTAGAACAGAACAGAATGCAAGATCTGAAGCAATACTACAGGGTGAATTAAACGAATGGATGCGAAGGAATGAAGCTCATTCGAGACAAAAATCTAGAGAGTTATGGCTCAAAGATGGAGATAAAAATTCAAGATTTTTTCATCTATCTACAATCATCCGTCGTAAGAGAATTTCGATTGATGCCATAAAAAATGATGATGGGGATTGGCTTATAAACAAGAAGGAAATCAGAGAGCACGTAGTGGAGAAATTCGAGCATTTATTCACTGAAGAAGAGGTACAATTTCCTAGTGATCTGGAACATTTAATCACTCCTGCAATTTCAACTACAGAAAATTCAGATTTGTGCAGAATCCCAACATCACAAGAGATTAAAAATATCATATTCAGAATGGGCCTTCCAGCCTTATTTTACAAGAGGTACTGGAACATTGTGGGTAAATCAGTCATTGAAGCAGTCAAGAGCTTTTTCACTTCAGGAAGACTCCTTAAAGAGGTAAACAGCTCTCTTATCTATACTATAAACTAAAAACTGGAGCTGAGAGAATTTTTTTCTGCCTCCTCCAAAGACCTCCATGTTAGATTTTCTTCTCCCACACCATTCTACATCATTCTTCTTTCTATTTAATTCATTCTCTCATTTAATTCTCTCTCTCACACATGTTCTCAATCGTTAATTCTCTCTCTCTCCCCTCGGCTGTTTTGACTTTTGACGTTCTCTCTCCCCTCGGCTGTTTCTCTCCACCACCTCTTTGTCTACCTCTCTATCTTCCTCTCACCTTTTCATCTCCCTTATTGATTGCACCGCCCAATCTCTTATTTAAACCCTATTGTAAATTCTAAACCATGGGTTGTTTTGTGTTTTTGGTTTTCTAATTACCTTTTGTTTTGTGTTTTTTATTATTTTACAGATGATTTGGATTGCAATCCTAAACCAATTTCCGAATGAGAATGGTGTAGATTTCGTGCAAATCGGAATTGAAGAGTCCCTTTTGAGGTGAGTGTTCCCTTTTCTTTTTCCCTCATCTTCTTTTGTTTTCTTGGTGCAATTTTGATGGATTGTCTATAGTTTTATATAGACCATCAATCTTCTTCAACGAGGTAGATAATTATAGATTGCTCTTTTTTTTTTTTTTTTTTTCCTTAATTTGCTTGCTGGAAATTGTGGGAAAAGATAATGAAACAAGATTGGGTCTTGGGATTTACATAAGATTTACCCAATTTTGATTACAATGTATTATTACTTTCCTCTGTTATTTTTTTCTTTCTTTGTTTTGGGTGCCCTTCGATTGTGGCAGTGTTAGTGATTGTGGGAAGAGACATGGGTAGAGGTGCAAGTGAAGATGCATAGTTAGTGGTAGCAGAAGACATTGTAGCTGAGGTGTTTGATGAAAGGTTTGTGAGAAAAAGGTAGTTACATTAGTCTTTTAATGTCTCTGATACCATGAAAGGTTATGTAATTGTAGAGATTTAGAATTGTACTCCCTTGTCAAACTCTGGACAAGGTGTGGTGTATTTATATTCACAATGTGATGATGTTTACTGGATAAGTACAAGAGAAGATAATTCTTTTGGGTGTATCTTCCTCCAGAGGTACTACTATGCTGTGGTGGAATGTGATTCGAGTGCCACAGCAAATTACCTTTACAAAATCTGAGATGGAACTGAATTTGAAAGATCATCCAATAAGCTTGATCTAAGATTTATTCCTAACTCTATGGAATTTAAACACCCACCCCGAGACATTGCTACCGAGGTAAAATTTTTAACCGTACAATGATACTAGCTTATGTGATTCATTTAAGAAAGTTTACCCAATAGTCTTATGCGAAAGTTATGTATCAAATATTCTATTTTTGTAAAGAATCCTGCGGAAATTTATCTCATCTCTCAAGTAGCAAATACACAACACCATGTCAGGATAAGTTAAACTTGATCCAAGAAGTAATGGGCTCTATTTGTAGGCTATTTGTTTTGATTGCACACCATGTGTTTGACAAAATGTGTCACTCACTTTTGCATTAGTTTAAATCAACAAAATGTGTCACTCACTTTTGCATTAGTTTAAATCAAGCTTCATTGTTTGTGCCTCTTGATTTTTGTTTTAGTTTCCATTTGGTCATCTCATTCTCTTCTCATGTGCATTTAGATGCATTGCTAGAAATCCTGTTATTTATAATGATATGAAATCAGGAAATATTATTTGTGTTGGTTAATTTATTTTTCTGCTTTAAGATTGTTGCAAATTTGCAAACAAACTAACATTCTTACTTAAGACTCAGTTAAATAACAAATGGGGGAGATAAATAATAGAAAAAGAAAATCATAGACAAAAGCGAATGGAAACACGAAAAGATCAGCAAAGCAAAGTCACTTTTTGGGAAGATATGGTAGTAATTGGGCACTGAGTCGAATGGATTATTTGGTGTTACTTTTTGCTTGCTTTTTTGATTGAGTTGAGATGAGAAAAAAAAAAAAAAAATGTGTTGGTTGATTCAATCCTCATTCCTTTTAATTTAGATGAGAAACTTATTTTAGAAATCACCCTTCCATAGTATATGTTGTGATCATAATGGCAGATGACACACATTTAATTATCATATTAGGGACTAATAGCACTCAGATTATTATATAAGGAATCAATTTGAACATCATGATCGATGATTCTTTTTTTTGGGCTAAAGTTTTATCATTGTTTCTTCTAAATTGCCATGGGTTAGGAACAAAATGTTTGGTTGTTTGCGTTATATGTGTTTGTATTATTTACTCTATGGGGTTTCTACGTGCCATATGTGGTATTTAGCTTATATGTATTTGTAGTATTTTTTTTTAGTGGAATTTTTTTGCTCCATGCTCTACACTTACTAGGTAATCTTTACACCTACGCCACATTCATGTTCATACTTAGAATTCAAACTTTGGGAGGCACATCTTCTAGACTTCAATTCTTTTAGGTATTTAGATTATTAAAGGTTGATTTTCTCTCGGTGGGTTACTTCTTGCCTTTGTTTTTTGAAGAGGATGGGAAAGTATTCTGCTGGGGTTGGAACAAATATGACCAAGTATAAAAGCTTGAACCTATTAATCTCAAACCAAGGTTACCAGCACACCTCACTGGATTGATGAAATTTCATTGATTTGCATTTTTGTATCACATGAAATGAGTTTTGAAGAGGTTTATAGCACTTACAGGACAAACTTATGCTAGGGAATAAAATTTTGCATTATTCAATTTCCTCATCCATACTATAGAACTAATTAAGAGTCTTTGCGTGCATGTAACAGCTTGGGTTGGGCGATGTGATCTACTGCAACATTCCTTCTCAAGTCATTACTGATGGTTGTGTCCCTATTTACGCAATTGAACTCTCTGATGTAATCAGATGCATTTGAACTTTGTAATTGTTATGTATAAGGGTGTTTTTGGATTTCTCCAATGATATATATGGACTATGGAGGACGTTTGCGTTGTATCACCTAATGCGAATTTGCTTCCTTTTTTTTTTTTTTTTTTTTTCTCATGATCCAAATTCAAGAAAAAGAAGTTCAATAGATCCATAGGTGTCTTTTGAATTCAAGTGCCATTTTTTTGAATGAATATTCACAAATTAATCTAAATTCAATACAAAGAAATTCAGTAGATCCATTGGTGTCTTTAAAATTGTTACCTATTGATTTTATGCTAGGTGAAGAATTATCATGTATTATTAGATGAAATAAATAGTCATTTAAATTCAAGTGCTATTTTTTGTTCTTTGGAATTAAAACAAATTCTAACAACTTTTCAAAATTATTCATCAGAATTGAGATTCTCTTTGTACTTTTTTATAGTTTCTTATTAACATTATGATGTTCACGCAAAATTAAAAAACTTATATATATATATATATATGATTGAGTAATTTAGTCCCGTAATAATAACTTAAACGTATAGGTTTTACCGAGGAAACAAACGAGAGATGGAGAGCATTTCAGTAAGCAAGAGAGAGAAGGATTTTGGAGAGAGAAGGTGATGGAGGCTAAAGACATTTAATGTTGTTAAATCACTAATTAATTTTTAGCAAAAAAAAAATCACTAATTAATTCAAAATGATGACATGGGCATTAGTGTTTTTTAACCGTCAGGTTTAATAGAAAGCAACTGTCTAAAATAACCATCTCATATATATATATATAATTTTTAGTACTAATTTTATCACTTTTATTTCATTCTAATTAATAATAAAACTAATTATTATATCATCACAATTCAATGTTCTTCGATTCTTTCAACTCTTCGTTTTTTAAAACTTTAGTACCATAAACAACATCATCAATTAAGCTCATGACAAATTATCTATTCCGCGCATCGTGCGGGTCTGCAACTAGTTGTATTAATTCCTAAAGTTCAAAGCCCTTCCTCTATAAATCACTTTAGAACAATTAGCTTATGTAATACTATGTACAAAACTATTTCTAAGCTCCTTGTGTCTAGATTAAGGCCTCTGTTAGATAAGCTCATATCCCCCTCCCAGTTGGCTTTCATTCCAAGCAGGTGGATTTCGGAGAATCAGCTTAATGTACATGAACTACTTCATAGTTTCCAAACAAGGAAGGTTAAAGAGGGTTTCATAGCTCTTAAAATTTACTTGCAAAAGGCCTATGACAGAATGAACTGGAAGTTTCTTCAGGCAGTTCTCATCAACTATGGATTCCATGAAACTTTTGTTCAATGGGTGATGGAATGTGTTAGTATCGTCTCTTTTTCAGTGCTTATTAACGGTGGAAAGACTAAACAATTCAATCCTTCAAGAGGGTTGAGGCAAGGGGATCCTTTGTCCCCCTACCTGTTCATTCTTTGTCAGGAGGTCCTGTCCAGGTTCATTGACAAGGAGCATGCAGCTGGTAATATTAGAGGGGTCAAAATGAACGTGAGAGGACCTGACTTCACCAATGTGATGTTCGCTGACGATATTATGCTATTCTCAAAAGCCACCTGTAAAGATGTTTTGATTTTAAATTCTTGTCTGGAGAAATATTGTGCGTGGTCTGGTCAGGTAATTAACAGGTGCATATTGGGTCTTATCTTCTCCAAAATGGTGAATCTTAGCCAAAGACAAAGACTTAAGGAAGCTTTACAGAAGAAGAAGGTACAAGATAATGCTAAATACTTGGGAGCACCTCTGTTTACTACCAGAAGTAGAGAAAAAGACTTCAACTATCTCCAAGAAAGACTTGAATCTCGGCTCAACGGGTGGAGAAGTAAAAGCCTATCGTGGGCTGGTCGTTGCACCCTCATCAAATCAGTAGCACAAGCAATTCCTTCGTACACTTTCTCCACCTTTGATGTACCCATAAGCGTGTGTGACAAACTTGATTCAACCACAAGAAGATTTTGGTGGAATCCCAAAAAATCTGCAGAAAGATATCTGGTGTGGAAATCATGGGACCACTTGTGCAAACTGAAAATTCATGGTGGGTTGGGTTTTAGAAAGGCCAAGAAATTCAATGAGGCTTTTTTTGCTAAATTGACCTGGATGGTTGCTTCTAAAAGATCAAGTCCATGTGTGGAAGCTTTAAGGAGCAAGTACAAAGTAACGGATAAATGGCTATGGGATGATCCAAGAAAGTGTACCTCTCAGACTTGGAAAGCAGTGGAAAAAATGAAGAAGCTGGTTAAAAAAGGAGCATGTTTTCTGATTGGAGATGGGTTGTCTGTTGATGTATGGACTGAACCATGGGTACCGTGGCTTCCTGACTACATTCCTAAGCCTAAGTCCCAGTCAATCTCTACTACCTCAATGAAAGTTGCTGACCTGATCAACACACATACTCGAAGTTGGATAAACTCCAGACTCACTGAACTATTTGATGATGATTCAATCTCTGCTATCAAGAAAATTGTTATAGCCGCAACTCCCACTCCAAATAAACTTGTATGATTTTGGACTCTAAAGGGAATTCACGGTTAAATCCACATTCAACATCAACAATGTCCAAGGGAATGAAGAGAATGAGGATATTTGGAAAAAAAACTATGGAAACTAAGCATTCATGATCGATTGAAAATGTTGATTTGGAGAATTGCTACTGGAATTTTACCAACTAGACTTGTAATGGCTCAAAAGCTGGGTTCTAATGACAGCAAATGTCCTTTATGCAATGAGAGTGAGGAATCAATTGAACACTTGTTCTTCAAATGCCCAATCTCAAGAGCAATCTGGTTTGGTTCTACCCTTGCATTATATTCTCACCACATTTCAATTTCATCTTGTAAGGATATTATCCACCTCTTCTGTGAGCCACATGTCAATTCCAATGTCCCTGATCATTATGCTATAAAGTTTGCCAGCACACTTGATTGCATTTGGAACCTGCGAAACCAAGTGGTACACAATGATCACAAGCTTATTTTGATCAATCAGATTAAGAACATGGATGCTAGAGTCCTGGAGCATATACATGCTTTGGAATCTCCTGATGATGATGGTGGTCCCACGGAAGTGAACAAAAATCTTTGGTCAGCCCCTCCACCAGGAACAATTAAAATGAATGTTGATGCTGCTATTTCAAATGACAGAGCGACTATTGCTGTGGTGGCAAGATCTCACAGAGGAATCATTATGAATGTATGGACCAAGCCTTTGGAATACTCAGACCCTACAGTAGTGGAAGATAGTGCAATTTGGTGGGCACTTGAACTTGCTAAGGCTGCAAACTTTGAATCTGTATGCATTGAGAGCGATGTGAAAGTCTGCATAAATGCTCTTTCTGGCCCAACCATTGAATTCCCTGGAAGATTCGTGCCCTTGCTTTACAATCTTTACATTTAGCTTCTTGTTTTTCATTTTGTTCTTTTAATTGGGTCAGGAGAAATGTTAACCAAGTGGCGCATGTTGCAGCCAAGGTTGTATCCTCCCTATCCCCTCCTTTTATTTGTAATCTAAACTCTCTTCCAACCTCTGTTGTTGAGGCTTGGAATAGAGATCTTTTGTCTCTTATTTAATGAAATTCCTATTTAGAAAAAAAATATATATATATATATATATGAAGCCGTGTGCTTATCATTCATTTGCTACACATTTGATCTGGGTCAGATTTTGGAACGTTTTGCTTGATTGTAAAGCCGTTTTGTCTACCTGAATATATGGTTATTAGTAGAATACCGGGAAAATCGGCTAGCATACTAAGGTTTTGGAGCTAAACGTATGTATTTTTTTTATTAATTATTACTATTGAAGTAAATGTTTTTTTATTTATTTTTTTTTTTATACTAACTTTGTTTCCATTTATTCTTCTTATTCAAAAAATTTATTTTGATCATTGACCTAATGGAGGATACAAACAAATTGACATAATGATATCTACCAGTCTTTAGTAGTTACTTTCTAAATTTTTAGATGAATTCTTTTAATTGCATCATAGATCTTCGACTATTATTTTTTATAATAGTTTTCTTAACATGATTAGAATTTTTTTTCCTGCAAATAGTGAATTCTGCCGTTTTCTTTTAGTTTCGTACTCTTTTTATAATAGTTTTCAGAGTTGGGTCATCTTTGTTTGCTGGTTTCTCTAACAAAGATAATGCTACCTTTGTTTTGAGAGTAAATTTATTTATTTATTTAATGAATGGTCCCATTGCGCAATGGTTCCACTGATCACAACTAGGGTGCAATAAGGTCTTCTACTTGAAGAAAAGCAACTTAATGAAGAAGTCAATAAAAAAGTTTCTAAAATGCATAGAGGTGAAGGATTTGAAGCTATCAACATGATTGCCTTTCAACTTTCAAGGGATAATCATGGTCGCTCTTTGTTGATTGAGTGAGTTTGTTGATTTGAGTTTTCATTAGTGGAGATTTTGTAGTAATGCTCCAAGGAATATTTGTTTTGGGGGTCTTTTATCCTTTTTTGTTGGTTAAGTGGGTTTAGCCACTTGGGTTTATGAAACAAAAATCATTTAATTTCAATAATTTGATGTATCCCAAACCAAATAAATTGATGTGTGAATTTGAGAATTACTAATTGAATGATTGAAGACTACAGCAATATATGCTTTTTCAAAATTTCCCTATTGCAAATTAATGTTAGCTATTTTGGAGAACCTAATTTTTGTGGGTCAAGTTATATTTGTAAACGAAAAGGGGTTGTAAACCACTAATTGGTATATACATTACTAAATGCATTACATTTTCGAAGAAAAAAAGAAGATAAAATCATCCCTTTAAATGAAAATCTTATCTTAAAATGGATGTCTAGTAGAACTTTTAAACTCAGTTTTTCTTATACTGTGTATGTATATATAAATATTGTGCGCACCATGTTGTGTCATCTTTATTGGAAAAATAAGAGGACAATATAATTTGATTGAAAAATAAAAAGAGCCTCTGAACACTCGCTCCGTGCGTGTGAAGAGGCTAGTATTCTTTAAATGTGTTGAAACAAGTCATATATGTGTCAATTGAATACATGTTTATCAAATGAGTTGAAATGGGATGTGTTTGTGCCAACCCAACACAAAATATTTATTAATCAACTTACGTGAGTCGTGTTGTGTCAAATTGCTTAATAAATGGGTTGTCTTACAGTTGAAAGGTTTTGACATGAGAATGGGTTGGGTTAAGGTTGACATAACTACTAGAATACCCACACTTCGGCACGACACAAACATAACCCATCAACATGAATTTTCGTCTCTAGCAAAATATATTAAATGGACAGGTGTGAGAGAAGTTAAATAGCTTACAACATGAAACAAAAATAAACGAGTACAAAAACAAATAGTTTATTGATCAATGTTGAAAGATAAAAGTGGCAAGACGTCTGATGATGAAGTTGTGCCAACTTGTAAACTTGATCTTGTTGAAATAGAAACATCATTCCAAGGCCCTATTTCTTCATTTGTAACATATTCAAGCTCTTCAAAATTTGGTTGAACATGAGATATTTTTTGAACTCCCTCCAACTCCATCATTATCTCTATCATTGTAGGTCGTTTCTTTCCATTCATGTGCAAACATCTTTTTGCAAGGTTAGCAATTGCCACAACCTCTTTTTTATTTTCCTCATTCCTTACTTGAGTATCAAGAATATCAAAGAGGCGATTCTCTTTTACTGAATGAATGAAATATGTAGATAAATTTCTACCTTCTTGTGATCTTGTTGAAGAAACTGGTTTTTCTCCAGTTAAAAGCTCAATAAGGACTACCCCAAAACTGTAAACATCACTCTTGTCTGTAAACTGGCATGTTTGAAAATATTCTGGATCCAAGTACCCAAAAGTACCATATACTAGCGTCGTTACATGAGTTTGGTCAATGGCCACTGATTTTGAAGTCCCAAAGTCTGCTACTTTTGCTCTATATTTTTCATCAAGGAGAATGTTTGAAGATTTTATGTCTCGATGATAAATGGGTAACGAAGCTGCTGAGTGTAAGTAAGAAAGAGCTCCTGCAACTTCCGTGGCAATCCTTAAGCGCATTTCCCATGTTAGCAATGGAAACTCTTCATTCTCTTCATGGAGATACTGAAAAAGTGTGCCATTGGGAATGAATTCATAAACTAGCAAAGGAACTTGCGTCTCTAAACAACACCCGAGTAGCTTAACTACATTTCTGTGGTTGATTTGTGAAAGAATGATAATCTCGTTAATGAATTGTTCAAGATTCCCTTCATCCACTGTGTTGCATTTTTTAATTGCCACAATTCTTCCATCAACTAACATTCCTTTGTAAACCGTACCTTGCCCACCCTTACCAAGTATTCTATTTTTGTTAAAACGATCAGTTGCATTTTCTAATGCCTTTGAATTGAATAATTTTGTCTTCTGAACATTGTTTTCACTTGACGATAATTGTTGTTGTAATAATAAACCACCGTTCCTTTTGAAGAATTTTTTCTTGAGCATCATTTTTTTTCTTCTCTTTATCACTTTGTATAGCCACCATGTAATAATGAGTAGAGACAAT
The DNA here is from genome assembly GCA_014362285.1 of Fagus crenata. Taxonomy (NCBI): domain Eukaryota; kingdom Viridiplantae; phylum Streptophyta; class Magnoliopsida; order Fagales; family Fagaceae; genus Fagus; species Fagus crenata. The sequence goes on from BKZX01029023.1 coordinate 47,883, forward strand.
ACCCCAAGGCTTGTACCAATAGCTGCATAAGTTAAGCAATTGAAAAAGATATCACATCAACCCAATTTGGGCCATATAGGAATATGAATAATTGTAAAATGATTTTGAAAAAAGGCATAATAAATCGGAAACATCTTTCCCCCATTTGTTTAAGGAAAATGTAACTTTAATGTTAGGTGCTAGATTTTTATGGCACTAAGCGGCCTTTTGAGTTTGGGACATTTTGTCACCCAATTTTTATTTTTTATATTTATTTTTTTCCAGTTATGTGGTTTCACCTAACTTTGGAACATGTCCCTAGCCAGTCATGCCTTACTATTAGGTGCTTGATTTTTCAAGTAATATGTACAATGGTGAATGGTCTATTGTGTTTATGGCACAATAAGGGTTTTTGATTTGGGACATTTTGTCTCCAAGTTGTTTTTTTCTCGTTACCTCATCTAACTTTATGACGTTTCTGGACAATCATGCCTTACATGAGATTAAACACCTAATTGGAAAATTCTTACAAAATTTACTACTTTAAAAAATAAAAAATTGTATAGCATTTCTCATCACTAAAAATCAACCTTCACTATTGTGTGGGATCAACCCAAATCCTTCACTAATTTCTTCTTTATTTTCTTCCATTATTCAATGTCTCCCAACTTCTCCTTTAAATAATATCCTTTACATATCCCTTTTCCTTAATCCACTCTTGAAAATCATCTCTCCCTAAATAACCACTAATAACTTTGTTGTTTGGACTGTGGAGAGAAAGTCTAGGTTTAGGGGAAGGGTTGAGAGAGATCTATTGAGGTGGTATATTAAATCGTTGCTATATATAACTAAATAAACCGCCGATATAAATCTCTCTATTGAGGCAGTTATTAAAACCTTCACAATGGGTAGTATAAACATATAGAGGCGGATTTACGAAACCACCTCTAAAAAGTCCACAGCAATAAGTCGATATTTTTTTTGTAGTGAGAATAGGGGGGAGAGAGAGGTTTCGGTGGGGTGGGGTGGGGTGGGGGTGTGGCAGGTGAGAACAAAGAGATAGAGGTGTGGTTTTCCTAAGGGTTGCAGAGAGAGAAAAGTGAGAGGTGAGAGAGAAATTAACAGGCTTAGGGCTTTTGTTAAGGCTTTAAGTTGGCCATGGGAGATGCACATGACTAGGACACTTGTTTAGTTTGTAGTTAAACTTTGTCCTTTATGTTATATATGTGGACTTAGATCAAAGCATCCAGTCAAACTCTTGAACCCTTTCTAGTGAACAAGAGTGAAAAAGAGAAGTTGTCCTCTCTTATTACAACATTAAAGAGTACTATAAAAATCTTTATAATAATAGATTCAAAAATCTAAATTGAAATGAAGAATTCTACAAATTTATAGCAAAAATTGTCTTTTGCCAATAGATTTATAATCTTCGAAAAAAAAAATCATATTAAAATGGTTTTAGTAAATTTTTAATTAGAAAAACATAGAAGAGTGATAAGAAATACAATTCAACTACAACTCTAAAACTATCAAAATATATATGATGCATAATTTTACCTTTAGTGATACATTACCAAAAGAACAAAAATTAAAAGCTAACAGACTTCTTATGTCTGCTTCTTCATCTTCTAAACGTGCATGTAACTTAGAAATGCATGCAATATAGTTGTTTTCTTTTAAATCCATTCTAATCGAAAGGTAGGAAATCCAAGTCATTTCCAGTCATGATCTATTAAGTTAAGCAAAACCAAATAAACTAAGTTGGTGTTTGATCCCTGTACTCAAAACAACTATCTCGGATTTTTATGCATGATATGCATTTTTAAAAAAAAGTTGAGGTGTTTGGTTGGGATTTTGACAAATGCAAAATGCACATTTTTTTGGAGTAGAAGTCAGAATCTACATTTCTAAAGCAGAAGTCAGAATCCTCATTTTTTTGGATTCTGATTTTAGCTTCTGATTTTGATATTTGCTAAAGCAAGTGGGACCCACTGACAAGAATATTAATTACTCCAACAACCATTAATTAAATCAAGTGAGAGAAATTAATGATAGAAAAAAGAAAGGGAGGGAAGGAAAAAAGAGTGAGAACATAAAATTTATGTACCCATAGTTAATCATGGATTATAAAAGTTTAATTTGTTAAATCCCCTAAGCTATAGGGATTAAAATATAATTTTTCTTAAAATAAAATTTAGTTAAATATAGATTAATTTGATTGGTTTGCTATAGAAAATCGTAAAAATTGTTTATTTTTAAATCTGTTCATGCAAGTGAATTATATTTTTTAAGGATAACTATATTTTACCCAGACCACAAGTGGGTAAAGTGTAATTATTCCAATTTTTTATATTAGACATTAATTTAAAGTATAAGGTATTTTTGTGTGTGTCTTATGTGCCTTATGATAATTATTTTAAGAAAATAACAAATTGCAAAATATATAATTGAAAAAACATTCTCAAGTGTATGATTGCATAATATATAATATTAAAAATGCATTCTACACTTTGTCTAACCAAACGCAATTTCATTCAGCATAATCACTTCTTAGCAAAAGTTTCAGTATTTTACCGAACACACTATTTTCAGTAAAATGCATTCTAAAGAATGCATTCCATAGAATACATTACAACGGGAATGCATTCTCTAGAATGTATTCTCAAAGTACAGGACCCAAACGCAGCCTAAATGTACACATCTATTTGCCGAGTTAGAAAAATAGAATGCATTCTCTAGAATGTATTCCTAAAGTAGAGGATCTAAACGCAGTCTAAAAGTACACATTTTTTTGCCTAGTTAAAAAAAGAAGTAAAAGGGATGCTTATTCAATGCGAGAGAAAGAAACATAAAAACCATTAAAGATATTAAAAAAAATAAGAATTCTTTTAGAATTAAAAGGAGATTAGAATTATATTTCACCAGAGTTACGATGGATGAAAATTTTTGTATTGTCCCTCATAAATTTCATGGACCTTATGCTAGAGTAGCTCTCAACTACACAACGATGATCTTGTTATTCATTTTCCAAATTTAATGAGTATAGGGACATACCTATAATGGCTATCTTCAATGGAGATTTTCGCTTGTTTCGCATGTTGCAATGGAAACTACCTTCTGTATTCTCACACAATCTATCATATTGGGCGCAATCATTGAGCGTCTTATTTTCGCATTCATTTATATCTGATAGGAATAAGATAACAGAAAAATTAATAAAAAGTCAAATTACAAAAGCATTACATGGGGTTTGGATCAGTTGCAAACTGATCCTTGTACTTTCAATTTTGTATTATTGACTCCTGAGCTATTTGTAATGACAAAATTTACCAATGTGACTTATTTTCTCTTAATTGTAATCGGTGGAAACTAGTAACTTGCATTGCACATAGCCATTTTATTATACAAAATCATTTACATATAGTAAGTCAGTACAGTGCATGTGACATTTTTTTTTTTTTTTTTTGTTATGAAATTTTCAACATAACCAAATGAATTTCATTTAGTACAATAATTACTTTTTAATAATAATTTCAATATAAATACCAAATTTTATTTCCAAAAAGAATATTTTCTGTCAAAATACATTTTTTGTCTGAATTTAGTCAAGAGAAAACATAAAACAGAAGAAGAAAAAAGAAAAAGAAAGAAAGAAATATACATGTTTTATATGGGAAAATGATTCTCTCCATTTGAAATGAAATGGAGAGAGTCTATTTTATGGTCTAGATTAAATATTACAGATCTAACAGTAAACATATTGCCACATCATTTCAAATTCCTAACAAATAAAATCTGACCTATGACCAATTACGAGATTTTCAAATGGAAAGAATCTTATTTTGTGTAGGTGGTACGTAGACTTCAAGAGTAGAGTGAAATAGCTACCTTTGATCTCAAATTAAATTTAATTAGGCATGTAATGTAAAAACTATATGACTAAACGAAAACAAAGCTGTTCGTATTTGAAGTTTACCTTCACATCCCGTGAGAAGATAAGGATTTCCTTCGTATCCATAAAGGCAAGAAGAGTAGTTTCCACCGTAACTCGTCATATACGCATTTGAATTCGGACCACGTGTCTCGTTAGTTGCTGTCCACTCCAGCACCACAGGAACGTATTCCAAATACTGCACATAGTCAGAGGGATCTGTTTTGTTTGAGTCCAACCAGTTAGACTCTGCTATGCAGGCATGTTTGCATTCTGTACTATTGAAATCTACATGAAGTACTTGAATCCCTCTAGGGACTGCGGTCTGGCAGCACTTGAAGCCCGAGCATTTCTGGTCACCATCATTTGTCCTCATGCTTTTATCATTGCAATCCGATTTGCACCCGGTCACCACTGGATCAATACCGGTCATTATGGCCATGTTGTCGCAACCAACCGCAATGAATATATTCCAATCATACGAGAAGTAAAAAGGACTTCCAGTCATATTCACACCACCACCACTTCTTGAACCATTACAATTCGAAGAAGAAATAATTGGCATGTTGACTCGAACTTGTCCGGGACCAAAAGAATAATCACTCATATTGATTTCCAGCACCTCCATGCCAATGCTGGGTAGGAAGGCTTTAGCAGAGCTGCCAGTTCCATTGCAAACAATTTCGAAGGACTGGTGCATGTAGCATTCGGGTCCAATTCCAAACGGGTATGGAATTTTGGCAACATTTCCACAACTACTTGTACAATTGTCTGGTGGTGCTGCTTCTGCTAACTCATATGTAAGCAGAAGTAAGAAAGTAATTCGCATTACCAAATGGACAGCCATTTCTGGGTCAATTAGAGTTCAACAAAGCAAACCATGTATATGTAGCCTTACAAGATATTTTCACAAAATGCGTGGGTCCCTAAATTGCAATCAGTGTAATTTTAAAGAAGCTGCCATGAAACACTGGGGATTAATTTCCCTCAACAAACCGTATTTTCATTGAATTAATTTGTACGATTTTCTAGTATCAGTCATTGTCTTTTTTCTTTTTTTTTCTTCTTTTTTTTTTTTAATTTATGAGTAGTCATTGTCTATTAATAATAAAGGAGTTGCTTCCAATCATTTTCCAAAAGATAGAACAATAGAAGGTGTAAGAAAAGTCGTAGCACACGAGTCATCACTAAACTTTAGGAATTTGTTTGATTCTAGTGGACAAGTTTTTACTTGTGTGTGTATAACTTGAATAAATATCCTTTATCTCAATTTTTTTTTATTTCACTTACTTTCTATTCCACCAAATGTAATATAGAATAGGATCATATTCTCTGTAATATATCACATGTCAGATTATGTTTAATTTGTTTCCATTTTAAATCTTAGTTATTTTAGAAGAAAAAAATAAAATAAAATAAAAAAGTTGTGAGTTTTGATTGATGTAGTATAAAATATATTGTTAATCCCTAAAATATACTCATTGAACGCTTTTAGTTTGAATTGAGCGTAATTGGTCCTTAAAGTTTAAGGAATGAGTGTTAGTGATACGTCCATCCAAGTTTGTTAGTTTAATTGTCTATGTTGCTAACATAGAAATGATGTGACATAATTAAGAAAGCAATTTGCATTACCAAATGGACAGCCATTTCTGGGCCAATTAGAGTTCAACAAAGCAAACCATGTATATCTAGCCTTACAAGATATTTTCACAAAACGCGTGGGTCCCTAAATTGCAATCAGTGGAATTTTAAAGAAGCTGCCATGAAACAGTGGGCATTAATTTCCCTCAACAAACCATATTTTTCACTGAATTAATTTGTATGATTTTCTAGTATCAGTCATTGTCTATTAATAATGATGGAGTTGCTTTCGATCATTTTCCAAAAGATAGAACAAGAGAAGGTGTAAGAAAAGTCGTAGCACACAAGTCATCACTAAACTTTAGGAATTTGTTTGATTCTAGTGGACAAGTTTTTACTTGTGTGTATAACTTGAATAAATATTCTTTATCTCAATTTTTTTATTTCACTTTCTATTCCACCAACTGTAATATGGAATAAGATCATATTCCTTGTAATATATCACATGTCAGATTGTGTTTAATTTGTTTCCATTTTAAATCTTAGTTATTTTAGAAGAAAAAAATAAAATAAAATAAAAAACGTTGTGAGTTTTGATTGATGTAGTATAAAATATATTATTAGTCCTTAAAGTATACTCACTGAGCGCTTTTAGTTTGAATTGAGCGTAATTGGTCCTTAAAGTTTAAGGAATGAGCGTTAGTGATCCGTCCATCTAAATTTGTTAGTTTAATTGTTTATATTGTTAACAGAGAGATGATGTGACATAATTAAGAAAGTAATTCGCATTACCAAATGGACAGCCATTTCTGGGTCAATTGTAGTTAAACTTTTTCCTTTATGTTATATATGTGGACTTCAATCAAAGCATCCAGTCAAACTCTTTACCCCTTTCTAGTGAACAAGAGTGAAAAAGAGAAGTTGTCCTCTCCTAATACAACATTAAAGAGTACTATAGAAATCTTTATAATAATAGATTCAAAAATATAAATTGAAATGAAGAATTCTACAAATTTATAGAGAAAATTGTCTTTTGCCAATAGATTTATAACCTTCAATAACTAAAAAAAGAAATCATATTAAAATGGTTTTAGTAAATTTTTAATTAGAAAAACATAGAAGAGTGATGAGAAATACAATTCAACTACAACTCTGAAACTATCAAAATATATATGATGCATAATTTTATCTTTAGTGATACATTACCAAAAGAGCAAAAATTAAAAGCTAATAGACTTCTTATGTCTGCTTCTTCATCTTCTAAACGTGCATGTAATTTAGAAATGCATGCAATATAGTTGTTTTCTTTTAAATCCATTCTACTCGAAAGGTAGGAAACCCAAGTCATTCCCAGTCATGATCAATTAAGCTAAGCAAAACCAAATAAACTAAGGTGGTGTTTGATCCCTCTACTCAAAACAGCTATCTTGGATTTTTATGCATGATATGCATTTTTAAAAAAAGTTGAGGTGTTTGGCTGGAATTTTGACAAATG
>BKZX01029026.1:0-31111 GCA_014362285.1 Fagus crenata
AGCTGCACAACACTGAATATGTATAATTTTTTTTTTTTTTTGGTGTTAATTTATTTTTATGTAGAGAAGGGTCACAAGTTATAGACTAACCCATCATTTATTATTATTGTTTTGTCATTTTTAAGCTTCTTTGGACAAATTAAATTTTTAGTAATACAAAATTAAATTATTTATTATAAAAGATATTGATTTTGAAGAGAAAAGAAGGGAGCATTGGGGAAGGACAATTCCTATTAGTTAAAAATGAAAGAAAGTAAAAAGGTGGCAAAAAAAAAAATCTAGTTTGGCAAAAGTACAAAGCATTATTTATTGTTTCCTTTAAATTTACAATAATTAAATGAAACATTAAATAAATTAATTTCAAATGGAAAGAATCCTAATTTCTCTCTGATAATATATCGGATTTATCCTTTTTACCAAACAAGAGTTATCTCGTGCTATAATTTGGCTTATGTAAAGAACTTGCACAAAAATTTCGTCATGCATCACACAATTTACATGTAATACCAAAATCTTCCTTTTCAGGTACAAACAGGCTAATTGATAAGTTGCAATGGTAACAAATGATGTCAATTCATACGACGGTAATTATTTTACTTTCACATTGTTTAATAGTGCTGGCATTCAATGAATTCTGAACGAAATGGATATTCTCACTAAGATATCATCTAAGTCAGTTATTTATTAATTTTAGGCTAGATTACAAATTACTTGCTCTAAGTTCGACAAAATTGTAATTCAGTGCTTCAATTTAGTGGTCTAAGTTTGGTTTTGTTTTAATTCATTATTTCCATCAAGTTCCATTAAGTTGATTTTTTTTTATTACATTTTTTATTTTTTATATTGACAAAATCTATAAAAAAAAAAATAATAATAATAATAAAATTTTCAAAAAAAAAAAAAAAAACAAAAATTGAAAATTTTTTTCCTAAATTATTGGAAGAACACAGAATTCAATTACTCCTTTGGATGAGGATCACCTTCGTCATCTGGCCTTTTCATCATTACTTCATACGAGTACTTATAATTTAACACAAGATTTCCTTCTAATAAAGACGAATCTAGGAGCTAAAAAAAGAAGGTTAAAAAACACAAAAGACTAGAACAAAGAGAAATCATATTAGGTCACATTATTATTTGTTCAAGGAATTACAGGGGCAACGCTCCTACAATCTGTCACCCATTTTTGCTCACCACCTTGACAGAAAAACAAACTGACCGGACACTGGTAGAAGCAGTTGTCAACCAGCCTCACATTTACTACGGTTTGAGACCTATTAGAGGAACCGGGATGGGTCCGAACAAGTAGTTCCCCCCAGCAAGAGCCTTGCGAATGGCGAGATTCCGGATTTGGGTACAACCGTTTTGAAGGCGTACTGGGTCGGAATCATCCCAGTCATGAGCTTGTTGTTCTCAAAGGACAAAGCGGAGAGCCTTGATATTAACACCATGAACGAAGTTAAAAATACCGATTCATGTGTTCTTCCAACAATTACTTTATGAAAAAAGAAAAAAATACAATTTTTGCTTCATTTTTTGGTAGAAAAAAAATTATTTTTCTGGATTATTTGATTATAAAAATCAATTTTAAAGGAACTCGAAAAAAAAAGTGAATTGATACAAATTAAACCAGATTTAAAGGACTAAATTGGAATGATCGAAATTTAAAGGACAGAATTGAAGTTTAACTATACTTAATAGGTGTACTTTATTAAGAGTGCATTCTCAAATTAAGATCAATTTGCTCTATGATTTTTACTAACCTGTCGAACAATTTCCTTATACACATGACGCAGCCTGCACTGAGCGTGAGAGGCTTTATCTGGCTGCGCTGAGAGGTGACTGGAAATTTGTTAAGTACATGCCAAATCTTCAAAGAGTAATTACTAAGAAAAGGGAAACCGCTCTTCATATTTCAACTGTGGCAAATAAGGAGGACTTTGTAAAGAATTTAGTGAAGAGGATGACTAGCTACGACCTACAATTTGAAAACGCTGCTGGCAACACTGCCTTGACCTACGCTGCTGCAACTGCTAATGTGAATATTGCCAAGGCGATGTTGGACAAAAATGAAGACTTGTCAAACCTAGGCGGAGGGATGAAACCACTCTTTATGGCTGCTTCATTAGGACACAGTCAAATGGTGGATCATCTTTCTCTTTTTACTAGGATTCAGCAGTGGGATAAAAAAGAACAGGTTGAGCTATTTGTTACTTATGCTAGGGTTGGGTTGTACGGTAAGTGTAAGCTATTGTAATTTTTTTTTTTTTTTTTTTTCTTCTTTTCACGGTTTGATTTTCTCATTCTAGAATTGATCCAAAACATCAATCATGGCGTAAATATTTTAAATGGTATGACAACTTAACACAATCTAAGGCTCTAAGTTATACAAGTTCACTCATTATTGAGGGGAAGTGTTGAAATATTCATTGAGTGATTAAATTTACTCTTTCCCATCGATTTAGTCCGTTGAATAAGTTAGGAAAATTATTATGACAGAAATATTCAAAATGTTCCTTCTCAAGATTTTTTCTTCAGTTAAAAAAAAAAAAAAAAAAATTCTGCCCAAGATCTTTTTTTTTTTAAGCTTGGAATTTTTGTTTTTGGTATAAAATAATGCAGGACAAGCCTTGAAAATGCTGAATGACAACCCTAATTTAGTTTCCGCATAAACTGAAAACGGAAAGACTGCAATGTCAGCATTGCTTGTGTTAGCTCGCAATCCTTCCGCATTTGTTGGTGGAAGTCAACTAGGAGTGTTAAGGAGACACATCAATATTCCATGTGAGTTATTCTCTGACTATGAAATTCTTAAATCTGGCATGGTTTAATCATTTGGGGCCTGGCATATGAGTTCAGGAGAACTTATATTTCATGTGTTAGATTTTATTATATATATATATATATATATATATAGGGATGAAATCACTATGGGACCCATCAAAATTTTGATATTTTATAATATTATACAATAAAATATATTATTTAAAAGTTTTGAATCTTTTAATTGAAAAACTCTTCCCAAATTTTAATTAAGTTCCTAAAATCTCAAAATTTAAAGTGGCCAACTATTTTTTATATACCCAAACAATAATAAAAATAATTTTATAATAACAAACAAAAAATATTTTTGAATTATGCCAATCATTAGTAAGAATTTAAAAATGAATAACCTATCAATTTGTTATAGAGTGGTTATACTTATATTTATTCTTTTCAATTCTATTGCAACTATGGAATGAATATTTTCAATCATAAATATTATCAAAACTATGTATCGCAACAAATGAAATATGATTACATTTTTTTTTTCTTCATCTTTTGGATTTTGTCAAGACAAATTCTTGGTTTCATCTTTGTTAATATAATCTCACATTTTAAATGACATGTCATCAAATCTATTTTTAAATTGGGTTAAATCCACTTTTGGTTACAAACGTTTACACAGGTTGCACGTTTGACCCCTAATATTTGAAATGTGCGCAATGGATACTTAACGTTTTAAAAGTGTGCATAGTTAGTCCTTTTATTAGCTTTCCTTACTTTTCTGTGTACATAACTAATGGATTGATAATGTTACTGAAGGATAACATGGTATACATACATATATGCTTCAAGACAATTTGGTTTAGAGTCTTATCTCTTGGTTTCTACAAGAAACCCCATGTATACCTTTGTGCAGCGGAATGATCTGCCAAGTCTCTTCGCACATGTCCTTGTGCCCTATTCATCTGTTGCTTGTCAATGTGAAGGTGCCACAATCTCGAGCACTTCACGTTAATCCACAGACCAAGTCCTAAGGTTTGATGATGGAACCCTAAGACAATGAGAGCTAATGAGAGAGAGGGTGACGGCTATTTTGTGTAAACTCACCTCGGTTTTTTGTCTAAATAATGTAATCTTATATTGCATATTTTGGGAACTCTAGTCTTAGGGTTTTGTCTTAATGGGCTGCCCACATGGACGCCTATTTGGGCCAACCCAAAATGGCCCAAATGCCAACAGACTCCCACTCGACTATATATAGTGGGCAAACCAATAATCATCCCTTATTTGCTTCCATCCATTTGTCTTACACATACAACAGGAAATGGTCCGTGCGACCGACAAACCCAACTTGCAAGGTGGGGACACTACAGCCAAGCTCCATCAAAACTAGCATAGTGTAACCCCTAAATAAAAACGGCTTGTTATGTCTCAGACTTTCTGATCATATCAGATTAAGTATCTTCTAATCCCTCATGAGTTCCAACAAACTCAGAACAACGCTCAACCTTTCTCACGAAATCACTTTGTCATGTACCCACATTCATGCCATAGACTCCCAAAGTCAACATGAATTTCGGACGCAAGCACTAGACTGAGATGTGTTATCAGATTGTCTTCCCTTCACCCTAATGCCACTCAACTTTGGTTCGACACTCCTCTCGATCATGTCCTTTAAAGCCGAATAATCCATAGCTATAGGCAACATACCAAAGAAATAGTCGTTAAGCCTTTATCTTGTGACATAGTCAAAGGTCACATAGGGCACAATATGATCAAGATTAGACTCACACGGTAAGGAAATAGGGATTCATTCTCTCACCTCCATATCTAATGGTCGTTGCAAGCACATGTGGTATGGACACATGCTGCGGTGGGATCCTCCTTTATTTCCAAAAAAAAAAAAAAAAGGAGTGTATGTCTTAATATGCATTTATATATATGTTTTCACCGCACGGATTTTAGGTTACTCTCCGAATACCGATAGAAATTCTACACTACCCTAATTCTAATTTGTAAATGTGGGGGATTAAACCCACACCCTCATAGAGGAATGAAAATTAAAGAAGAGTGGAACACCACTGAGCCATGCAAATGGCTGGTGGATTTTCTTAAATCAATTTAGACTTAAAAAAAAAAAAAAAAAATAACTGGACATCAAGAAATATAAGACATAATTAAACACGAAATAAGCAACTGCTTCAGTCTTGGAAGCGTGGTGATTCTTAGCCAGTTTTTATGAGCTTTCACAATAGTAAAGTGAGTCTAAGCAGGAATCAATTTGCTCAAAGCACTGTCAAGAATATGCAAAGGTATGCGGTGAAGCAGAGCATCTCTCTGATGGACTCGAAATCAATGCGAATTGCCATAAGGAACCGATTAAATTGTTTGCGATCTTTATAGGTAATGAATGCAGAGTCATTATTAGCATCCTTTAAGTTTAAGCTGGTCGCATATATACTTGGAAGTGTTGAAGCAGCCAAAAGTCATACTAATGGAAACAATATAAGTGTTGGGATATTAGGTGATGTATAGCTTTTTAGGTGCGAATTCAACCTACGTGCGACATAACAACTCTTAGATTCAGTAGTAGCGGGACTGGGAACTTTTCTTCCTTGGTGATGATATAATCCCAATGATTTCGAACTCGAAGAAAGAGACTCATGCTGTGAGCCCAGATGCTGTTGGTGCCATCTAGGATGATCTGAATGGGCTTGGTGACATCCTTATTGTTGCTGATTTCGAGTGCCATTTTCAGTGACAATGCAAGGGAGCCTTAATTAAAGGAGAAACTTACCGAACAAAACAAAACAAAATCTACGGTTAAAACAATGATAGAAAACTGATCAATAATAGCGGTCAACGGTCTGACGGTCAACGCATGTTCATGGTCAACAGAGGTGCGGATGAAAATTATGAGAGAGAGAGAGAATTATGTATTTCTCTGTATATTACAGTGACACCCTAAAATTCAGGGATGAATTTGCATCCGACATGAGGATATCTGATCTGACAGGTGAGTTTTACCTAATCCATGGGGTTGATGGGGCGGGGGCGAGGGATGCTTTAATTAAAAACCTGTAGCGGGTTTGAGGTGGGGGCAAGGGTGGCAATAACCACCCTATACTCGACCCAGATATTTATAATTATCTACAAATTTTTTAATCCTACTTACCTCCTCACTCAGTCACCCACGTACGTATAAAATTTTGATTATAATTTTCTCATTTCTTAACCCTAGCTGCCTGCCACCTGCACCTCAAGCTCAAACCCCTCTGTTCACTTTTATTTTTATTTTTATTTTTTTAATAATCTTTAAAAAAGAAAAGAAAAACTGATAATGTAGTTCATTTGGGAACGGGGTAATTAAATGGCTATTGACGGTTTTGATTCTTTTTTTCCCTATGTTTAGTTTTATTTTATTAATGTGCTTGAATAAGTTATAAACTGAAACATTATTGTCCACAATGAAAATCATAAGGTGCAAGTAATCTTATGGAGAGTAATGGACCTAACATATTATGTTTGGATGTTCTCAATGCTGGTTCTCAATCACACATGGGAGTACATGTACATGCTTTGTTTCATCAGTAGCTAGTGATTGCCGGTGAGTTGTGTAGTGTTTCTTATGTTTTTTTACTTCTTCTTTGTAATTGATCTAGATGGCAAACGAGGAAACAAAAGGAGGTAATAGCCAACCCATTGGAAGAAAAAGAAGATTATCTGGTTGAACTAAAAGATGTTAGTCTAATAATGGCCGGAGACTAAGAAACGAAAGAAAAACAGAGGAAAACTTCAGTTGTTTACTCATTTTTAAGATCCTTATTCAAATGTTATTCTAATAATGGAGACTAAGAAAACGAAAGAAAAACAGCGGAAAACTTCAGTTGTTTACTCATTTTTAAGATCCTTATTGCAAAGGGTGATGAGAAGTCAAGATGCAAATGTGAATTGTTATCTTTTCTAGACATTTTTTTTTAATAACGTATAAAACCTTTTTAAAGAATAGCCACTAGAACTTGACCTTTTTCTAAACATATGAACAATTGTGATTGTTATTATTAGAGAACTTGGCATTGTAATATGGAATTTGGGCTTCCAATTTTATTTTATAGAAGCACTTTTATTACCTTTTGTTATTTTAAATTTGGAAAATTATTCAGTATTTTCGGAATACAATAAATGCGTACTCTTTCTTCTCACATTTATGGCGGGACCTATCATTTATGTGAGAGGAGGGAAAAATTATTCTGTACTCCCGTAACAAGTAAATGCGTACTCACTCTTTTCACATGAAAGATGGGTCCCACAACAGTGGGACCCACCATTCATGTTTAAGGAGGGAATATGCATTTATGATACTCTAAAGTATTAAAAAATCATTCTAAGATGAGAAAATACAAATTTTTTGTGTTCTGGGAGTACTGAATAATTACTATTTAAATTTCTAGTTGTAATTATATTTTCATATTCAAGTGATACATAATTTATATTATTTATATATTTGTAAGAAAATACAAAAATTGCTAACATGTCGATTCGTATAAGGTATTTGGAATAACCTGACCCAAACGCAATCTATTCACTAAGCGGGTAATGTCAACCCAACACGACCTATTTATTAACGGATTATGCAAGCTATATCTTGCCAATCTATTTAATAAACAGTTAAGTTTGAGAGATTCTAACACGTTTAATAAACATGTTGTGTTCATGAAGACCCATGTATATAGTCAAATACCTATGAGTCGACACCACCCCTTAGCATGCTCTTAAATTATTCCTTTATCTTTATTTTTTGGTTGTCTTTCTAACCCCCAACAAGCAACAAAAAAGGAAGAATTGAAAGCTTCACAAAATTATATTGAACTGAGGATCAAAGCATCTTCTCTTTCCGCGTTTCTTTTCAAGGAAAACTTTTCTACATTCCTTAATCTGTTTTTGTTGTCTTTCTAACTCCTTTCCCAACAAAAAGTAAGAATTCAATATAAAGTGAAGAAAGCTTCACAAAATGATATTCAACTAGGATTAAAGCGTCTTCTCCTTTGGAGTGTCTTTTCTAGGAAAAGTTACCGTACATCTTTTGCAGAAATAAGAATTAATTGAGGCCTGTTTAGAAATATTTTTGCTTGGAAATAATGTTTTTTGAAGCTGAAAACAGAAATAAGAAGTCTACTAATTTTCTGATGGATTTCAGATCTCTAACCTAGTGGACTCAAGATGTTTTTAATGTTTAGCCATGCACTAATCCTTCCTACACTATCTTCTGTGTCAAGTGCATTTCAAGAAAACATGTTTTGGTGTTTCAATCATGGTTTTAAAAACAGAACCGAAGAGAAAACTAGAAAGGGGAGTGGTTCTTGTATCACAAGTCGGACTGGGATTGGATCGGTAGTCAAACCGGTGACGTCATAAATAATTTAATTAATAATTTTAAAATTATATGAATAATTAATTATATACATAAACAATTTGTAACTAATAATATTAGGTTAACAAATTTTAAAACAATTTATATGAGCTTCCACATCTTATATTTTGCAAAAAAAATAAAATCAAAACTAAGAAAAATGTTACTATGTAAGTATGTCACTAAACATTATGAATTTATTAAACTAGTAAGTTTAATTAGTTAAGTTACGAATTTAAGATTAATTAAATGCAATAACCACCGTGCACAACCCACATAATTTATTAGTTCTTAATTTTCTTTGTGTGTATCTCATTGTGTTTAGTTGGTAATTTTAAGGGTGTATTTTTTTTGTTTTATATATTATTCAACTAATAATGAGAAAGCATTTTTTTTTTTTTTTTAACAAATTTCAAAATAAACAAATTTTTTTTTTTTGCAATTTTCTATAACAAACATTCAAGCAACCAAATTAATCTATTTTATAGATAGTTTTGTATATAAGAATTAAATATATATATATATATATATATATATGTTGTTAACAATTTGTACATAAATCTAGTTGTCTCATTTTTTCTCATTTTATTTTCTCACTCCCTTCATTCTTTTTCCCTTTCTTTCTTACCTCCTAAAATTTCTCCACCACACATTTTACAACCCCACTCCCCATCACATGTTTCACACAAACCCACAAATTTTAGTCCCCTCCCCACCACAAGTCACATCAAACCCAAGGTCTCCCACCCCACCTCTTTTTCTTCTTTTTTTTCCATTTTGGTTGCAGATCAGGTGTTGCACCGCATTCCACCTCTTTTCATTTTTCCCTTGGTTGCAGATCTGGTGTCGAAGTACCTTTTTTCTTTTATACTTTGGTTGCAGATCTGGTGCCGAAGTCAAGGTGGGTTTATATCAATTTGATATAACCATCCTTAAGAATATCTGCATCACTCCTTGTGCCTCCAATTGATCTTCAATCTTTGATTAGAGGCGTCGCTAGGTTTGTTGCAAAATGAGCAAAAGTCAAGGTGTTCAATATCTACATAAATTTTTTGTTTTCTTTTTTTTGCATACTTCTTGATATTAAGAAATCATGGTGTTCATGTGTGGTGAGGGATTGAGACCGTGAGACTGAGCTGAGATCGAAACTGAGAGAGAGACGGCATGCGTGAGAAAGAGTGGTTAGGTTAGGGAAGAAAAGAAAGTTAGAAATATCAAAGATGAAACGATGTGTTTTGGTAAAACAATCTTATTTTGAGAAACAACTGAACCGGCTCATAACCGGTTCAACTCTAGCGGTCAGCGGTTTACCCGGTTGAACTGCCGGTTTTAAGGTTTTTGTCACTTTTTCTAATTTTTCGGTTTTTTAACAAAACCGGACCGGATCAGACATCGGTTTTCGGTTGAACCGGCCGGTTCGATCCGGTTTTTAAAACCATGGTTTCAACCTATGGGTCTCTCCATTGATCAGTACAAAGGAGGAAACGAGAGAAATTAACTGATTTATTTAATGAAGATGTCATTAAACCCTAAGCTTTTCATCACAGTAAGAAATAAGAATATAATTTCAAAGGCCTTTTTTATATGTTAGTTTTTATTACCGTGAATCCCATGCAACTTCGTTTCTAATTTTGATGCAGTTGGAGTGAAGTATCTCATGAATGAGATTTGAACTATCTTGAATAATTCTACCTGCGACAAAAGTCCGAAGAACAATTGGCTAGCTATGATTTTGTAAATGATATTGCACAACCAATAATGATTGATTTTTGTAGGATTACTTACTTTAGAAATGAGGACCATGTTAGAGTGATTAAATCTATTTAAAAAAAAAAAAAAAATGGAGACATGGACAAGTTAATGCTTATATAGTTATATTGCTTATTATCACGCACATATTTTATAGGGGAAGGTACACTTTATCCACATATAATTTAATCAGATTACACGTTACCTACATGTGGTTTGAAAACTAATACTTTGCCCACCTGTGATTCACTCCGTTAGACTTCAGTAACCCATGTCACTTCTATCGTTAAAAAAAAAAAAAAAAAAGACTCAAAATCACTTCCGTAACCCAGTCTCCCATTATTATTATTCAAAGTCAGGCTCACCTTCATAGGCTAAAAAAAGACATCTTGGTCATTGACCTTAAGATTACCCAAGCCTTGCTGGGTTTCGCTTCTCTAACATTTTGGCCTAATATCTTCTAAGCCTTTTTAGATTCTTGGAAACAGATATTATCTCTTTCCCTAAGTTACAGGTAAGTCTTTTTTTTTTTTGGAAATTCTAGTATCTTCATTAGATTTGGCTTAACTTTCCACACAGTCTCTCTGATCTTGGATTCTCTCTTTCCTCTTTCTGGTTTCGTTGGTGTGGGTAGCTGGGTGGGTTATGTTTGTTCTTTTTAAATTGATCCTTTATGCTGTGAATTTTTGGGGGAAAATTGTGGCTCCGGTAGGTTTGACAACAGCAGAATTTGTTCCTCTTAATTTGTTTTCTTTCTTATTTTTGTACTGAATCATTTGCTTCTTGAGATGTATTCTTGCTCCAACAAAGTTTTGATCTCAAGATTTATATTTGAATCCATAATTTTTTTTATCTCAACAATCTCACACATAAAAGAAAAAGAAAAAGAAGAAAAAGGAAAGAAGTGATTTTGATTCTCAAATCTGTATTTTTCTTATATATCTTTATTGTGTTTCTTTTAACAGTAGGAGTGAGTTGGGTTACTAAAGTCTAACAGAGTGAATCACAAATGGGTAAAATGTAAGTTTTCAAACCACGGGTAGGCAACATATAATTGAGCTAAACCACAAGTGGTTAAAGTGTACTTTCCCATATTTTATGTAAACATTACTAGCATCATTGTAAGGTGAATCCACCAAGTCCTTGCAGGTGATGACTTCATTACTTTTCTTTTTTTTTTTTTTTTTTTTTAATATATAAAAGAAAAAAGTGTAGATGTCCACTTTTTGTCGAAGTTCAAGACAGCCCAAAGCAAAGCGTCAATCTTTGCCCTTAAGCCCATACGTGGCCCAAATGTAATAAGTCTGCTGCAAACCAGAACATCAAACTTAGGCGTTCGCAGCAAATCACTAAGGCCCAAAATTTGGGTTGCCTAGCCTACTTGTTTAGTTGCCACTTAGTCTGCTATGCCGCGAAACCCACCAAAATATGCTTATTCCAACAAGCAATAGCTTATACGTGTGGGACTCTCCAATCGGGTGTAACTCTCAATAAAGTGCATTGTGCATTGCCTTCATGGTTGGAGCTTTGCAATTTCAGAAGTTCAAGTCATTACACAGCAGAAACTTGAGTTACACAACAACTGTTGACACATCTACAACATCTTAGGACCCATCAGAGCTTGCTTGCCAAAGCAAGCAACGTATCAATCAAGTGCAACAACTAATAAAGTGCATTGTTCATTGACTTCCCCAAGAGACCAGCACAGTCCTCCATGGTAGAAGCTCTTCAATGCATAACCAACCAACACCATTACACAACAGATGCAGCAGACTTCTCAGAAAATGACACAATCACAACAGATTCATAAGAAAAAGGAATTCAAATATATTCTTGATTTCCATCAAAACAAGATCAGATTTGGTTCCATGCAAACCAAGGGCAGTAACCACCATGACCCAGATCTGTGATGGTCATTGTTCATCTTCATTAAAGGCTTAGGGAGTTTTGGTTTGGAGGTAAGAGAGTTAACTCTCAAAGGTTTGATGGTCTGCTGTGAAACTAGCATTGTATATAATGGGAGATACAAGCTACAGTAAGTCTCATCTCAAATCTAGGAAACATGTATGAATCAACTTAGTCATCTAAACCATCATTACCGAGCATTAAATGCTCACCAAACCCAACATCAGAAAAGGTAGACACTCTGAACAAAGTTTGCCACAGCCTCTTGTCCAATACATAAGATAATTTATCTTCTTTAACAAGATAAGACTACTGCAACTTTTCCTCATTTTATTTCCTTAAACAAATCCATGACATATGGATCCTTACTATAAAAGGTGGAAGGGAGTTGAACATAAAAGAGAGTTGATCGAATTGAGAGCTGAAACTCAAGCTAAAGTTCAAAACAAAACTTCGTCTCTCTCTCTCTCTCTCTCTCTCTCTCTCTCTCTCTCTCTCTCTCTATACAGAATTGAGAGTATTGAAACTCCATCTTCAACCTTGAGATTCAACCTATCTCTCTTCATTCACAACTACACAGCAGTTTGCGGAACTCATTTAACTAGTCTGCCAAACTATCTTTTGGCATGACTCAGATTATATCCAATACAAAAGCCTATTGTTCACTCTCTTCCTTGAGATACTATATATACAGTATTGAGAAACTCTCTCTTACAACCCTATGCATGTTTCCTAAAGCTTACTCTCTCCCACATAATAAACTCCTTTAAGTCTTTATGATTTCTTGGTGTGAAGGCCTTCATAATATGACAGACACCAGTTCACAAGGGAATTGTTCATTGGCTCACAAAAGGGAAGTGTTTATGGTTTTGATTAAATTTACAAAGATAATCTCCTTCATTAAATTCTGAGTTGTGGTGTAAATATTACAAATGATTACATATTAATCTTTCTTTTTGGGCTTTATTAACAAAAACTATCTTATGGTTGTAGTGTTGTGTTTCACTTGGATTTTGGTCTGGCAGACTGGTTTTCATACTCTAACAAACAGCAAATCTCGAGCTCTTTGTCCCACAGTAGACCTAGACTTGGCAGACTCAAATGTAACAAATTCAGACTCAAGGGAATTGCACCATCAGACCCTAGGCAAACCACCAACCTAGTTGGACTCAACACCCTATCAACAATACAACCCACGTTCCACCATGCACAAGGCAACATGTGGCAAATGTGAAAAAAAATAGCATCCATAAAATGTTAATGGAATCATGACATGCAGGGACTTAGTGTGATAGTTATTAATCCTTCCATCACTTTAGGATTAGGGACTTAGTGGGATAGTTATTAATCCTTTCATCACTTTAGGATTAGGATGATGCTGGCGTACGTCTTCCTGATACATATAATTATATGGGTCCTGTTAACAAGTGTCCTTAAGACAATGGTTAAGGAAGCATTTAATGCTTTCACTTTAAAGGAAATAGTGAAGTTTTAATATTAAAATAATACAAAAACAGCTTTTAAGGATATTTTAGTCTTTCTATATATTATTTTAATATTAAAAATTTGTTATTTCCCATAAAGTATACGCATTTAATATTCCTTAACCATTGCCCTAAGGGCACTGGTTAACAAAATCCTAATTATATATAGGTCAATGGTTAACAAAATCCTAATTATATATCAAAATTGCAACAATGATTTGGACAAGGAAAATATTATTTCCAAACGAGTAGATAGTTGCCAATGTAAGATAGGAAAATAACTAGTTGCTAATGTGAGATACCACTACTGACGACAAGGTTATTGGGCGAGGAAACAAGTCGGAACGAGTGACTTACGACAAAGAAGTTGCCAATATCAATTACAAATAAAGCATTCTAATTGGACGGCCGCTTACCTAATTAATACAGCTTTTGGAATACTTTGTAATTGTTAACTATATTTTTGCCACTTTCTTTTTGACTGTTTTTTTTTTTTTTGCTAAAGTCCGTATCCATTAAAAAAAAAAAAAAAATCAGATTAGACATTTGAAGAGACCTTAGTAAAATTGGTCATGTCATATCCATCAAATTAATAAAGATGCATGTAGATAAAAGAAGAATGGAAAGCAATTTAAAAAGTAGAAAGTAGAAGGCTGATTTTATTATCAAGTTAAAAGTAAGGGAAAGTTATATTTTACCACTTTAAATATCATCTATTTTTTACTTTATCCCTTAAACTTTAAAAAGTATTAATTGACCCCCTAAACTAATTCAATTACACGATCGTAACCCCTTGATACCAAAATCCAGTTAAAATAGATGGAATGGAGCAACACGTGACACGCACGTGATCCCGGACCCACCAAAATAACCTTACCAAATTCATTTTTATCAAAATCCTGAATTGCCCTTACCCCCCTTAACCAAATCCGCACGAGCACCTTGTTCTTTTTTCCCGTAGACAAAAGAACAACTTTCCCATCCACAATATCTTTAGCCTCAATGCTCTTATCCTCACCATCCACTCTACTGTTATTCAAGTACAAACTGCGTTGCTTCAACAAACGCCTCGCGGCAGATTTGCTCTCAAACAAACCAACATTAACCGATAGCTCAACAAGCGGGATGTTCAACACTTGATCATACTCCAAAGAACAAGAAGGCACATCCTCTGCAATCCCCTCAATTGTCTTCCAATCCAGCTTGGTCTCCGCCCCGGGCCTCAATGCCTTTGTCGCCTTAATTGCCTCTCTTAACCCCTCTTCACCGTGCACGAACCGCGTAACTTCCTCCACAAGTCTTTGCTACGCCATATTCGGCACATATCCACTTTTCCCCATCTCACTCTCCAACTCACCAATCTCCTCCAACTCACCACTCTCCAACTCACTAATCACCTCTTTCCACTAGTCGTAGTTGTTGAGGACGACAGAATCGGAATCGGAGTTCGAAGAGAGAATGTTGGTGATGATGGTGTGGATACCAAGGGTGTTACGGCAGAGAGTATCGAGGTCTAGGTCAGGACGTTCAAGAGACTTACCGGAGGGGTCGCCGACGCGGGCAGTAGCGCTGCCGATGAGTGCGACGGGAGTGTGGCCGTAACGGTGGAACCAAGAGAGAACGACGAGGCCGAGGAGGTTTCCGAGGTGGAGGCTTTGAGCGGTGGGGTCAAAGCCGCAATAGACTTTGATCGAGGGTTTCAGAGCTGTGGATTTCAGATTTTGGTTAAGTAGGGTTGAATTAGTGGGCCAGCGCCGGTGTGATCGGGGTTTTCTCAGTGGGTCAACGCCAATTTTGGGGGTTATTGATCGAGGGTTTCGATTTTGGGGGCCGTTGTGCTGGTGGTTGAAGGTGTTTTGGTGTTTTATCTTAGATTTGGTTAAAGGGGTAAGGGCAATTTGGGTTTTGATAAAAATAAATTTGGTAAAGTTATTTTGGTGGGCCTGGGATCACGTGCATGTCACGTGTTGCTCCATTCTGTCTATTTTAACTGGATTTGGCATCAGGGGGTTACGGCCGTGTAATTGGATTAGTTTAGGGGGTCAATTGATACTTTTTAAAGTTTAGGGGGTGAAGTGAAAAATGGGTGATAGTTTAGGGTGGTAAAATGTAATTTACCCCAAAAGTAATTCAATATTTATCTAATTTTGTAGTCTCATTAGTAATAAATCTCATTGTTGGACCACATGGGTCAGAGGAATCTAATCTCAAATAGTCCCATATCATGTGTAGCTCCACTAATCAAAAAAAAAAAAAAAATCATGTTTAGCTTCTAGGATGAGAGAAAGTTAGATTCCTCGGACCTGTGGTCCAAGAATTGATGGCAGGTATGATCTTTCGATATCTAAATATTTAACAGGGCAGTTCAACCAATCACTCAATGATGATAAAAATTGAAAAAGGATATAACTATAGTTTTTTGCATATTGTGTGTTACGTACTCAGGTTGCAGCATCCACTGTCAAGAAAGAGAAAAGAGTTAGGAGTTTAAGAGGATATGGTCTTTTTTGAAATCATTAATTTTTTTTAGGGCATTCTTTCAATACCTCTAGAAATCTTAAGCTAACTTAATTTTAATTTGTAAATGAAGGGGATTGAAACCACACCCTAATAGAAAGAGATGAGAATCAAAGGGAGGGAGGACACCACTAGCCAAATGCCTAGTGGAATTTCTTAAATCAATTTAGATAAAAAATTAAAAAATATTGGACATCAAGAAATATAAGCATAATTAAACATGAAATAAGCAACAGCTTCAGTCTTGGAATGGTGTAGATTCTTAGTCAGTTTTTATGATCTTTCACAATAGTAAAGTGAGTCTAATCAGGAATCAATTTGCTCAAAGCACTGTCAAGAATATGCAAAGGTATGCGGTGAAGCAGAGTGGAGGTGGGGAAATCTAAATGCAAAATAGGCCCATGAATGAATAGCCCATATCAAGGAACAAGATATAAAGCTCGGCCCAGACCTGTATCAGGAAATAAGGTATGAAATTCGGCCCAAGCCCACTACAGAAGCCAAAGTATAAAGCTCGGCCCAGGCTCGCATCGAAAGTTAAAGTACAAAGCTCGGCCCAAAATCTACAGCACATAGAATATTGTACTTGTCAAACAGAATCTTTTATTTGTTGTACTTTATTGTACTTTATTGAATAGAGATTTGTCCCACATTGGGAAAGGGGAATAAAGTACAGAATACTGTGTACTATAAATTCAAAAGTAAACATTAATAAAAAAGGATCTTTTTTGGGAAAGTCTGACAAAAGTACTTTTTACTACTTTAAGAAATTAATTGTAGCATTGAAACTTACCCACTACACAGAGCATCTCTCTAATGGACTTAAAATCAATGCGAATTGCCATAAGTAACTGATTATTAAATTGTTTGCGATCTTTTTAGGTAAAGAATGCAGAGTCATTATTAGCATCCTTTGAGCTGGTCCCATATATACTGTTGATTAAGGTTTGTTGAGTTGTAGTGTTTCACAAGCAGGTCCCATATATACTTCCTTAGAAGTGTTGAAGCAGCCAAAAGTCATACCAATGGAAACAATATAAAGTGTTGGAATATTAGGTAATGTATAGCTTTTTAGGTGCGAACGCGTGCGACATAACAACTCGTAGATTCATTAGTAGCGGCCTAGCGGGATTGGGAACTTTTCTTCCCTGGTGATATAATCCCAAAGATTTCGAACTCGAAGAAAGAGACTCATGCTGTGAGCCCAGATGCTGTTGGTGCCATGCTATCTAGGATGATCTGAATGGGCTTGTTGACATCCTTATTGTAGCTGCTTTCGAGTGCCATTTTCGGTGTCAAGGGAGCCTTAAAAGGAGAAACTTACGAAACAAAACAAAACAAAATCTACGGTTAAAACAATGATAGAAAACTGATCAATAATAGCGGTCAACCGTCAACGCATGTTCACGGTCAACAGAGGTGCGGATGAAAATTATGAGAGAGAGAAAAAATTATGTATTTCTATGTATATTACGATGAACCCTATAAAGTAAGGATGAAAATTTACATCCGACCTATGGATACTCAATCCGACGGGATGGGTTTTTCCTGATCTATGAGTTAATGGGGTGGGACTAAGGGATGCTTTTAAAACCCGTAGCCAAGGGTGGCTTTAGACATTTTGGAGTCTGAGACGACTATTAAAGTGAGGCATTATTATAAATAGGTCCGATTAATGGATGTCTTAAGTTAAAGAAGTATTTAATGTTTTTGTTATTCAACTTTTACAAATTATTGGATTACTTTTCCTGACACATATTATAAGCTTAATTATTTTACTTTTTCTCCACTCCTCATAAAAATGGTGATATTTAAGTCAATTTAAAAGTCAAATGCTTAACTGTATACATACTACACAATCTTTTTTTCTTTTTTTATTTCATAGTATATGCACAATCAACTGTTAATCAAATATTATTCGTTATGTACAATCAAATAAAAAAAAAATTTATTGAAAATAATATATGTAACCACTAACCAGCCAAAAACCTAGAGGCTTAAAAAAAAACCAATTAATGTATATATTATATAAAAAATAAAATCCAAATAAAGAAGGAAGTTTTTGTCTTACTCTAACACACAAACACGAAATAGATCAATCCGTGCAAGCTTTAAAGTAAATATATGGCTGTGTGAAAAAGTAGTCCACACACTTTATTACATGGACAATACCATAAGCCCTTATAAGTAGCTTTCTTTTATCTGGATGAAAACAAATATCTTCTTATACATAATACGGTTTAAGATCAAAAGAAAGAAGAAATAAGTTTTAAACAAATATGAATGAGAGTTTTTATGGAGCAAATCTGAAGGGAAAGCTGAGGAGTGAAGAGAAGGATCCAATCCGACAGGCAAGGAGAATGCCCTGTTTTTATATATTTAACAGAAAGTGGATGCAATGAGCAAAATGAGGTTTGAGATTATTTTTTTGGTTCTTTTGAATTTAATTTTGTTTTTGGTTGAATAGATAAACAAAAAGAAAAAGAGATTTTTCAACTTCTTTGTGTGTGTTTGAAAATTATGAGTTCTACACTCTAAAACTCTCACTTAAGGAGAAAACAAACAGTCAATAGCACAACCCACTAAGAGACTTCAATTTTTATTTTTTATGTATTTGCTAATGAACCCCCCCACCTTTTTTTTTTTTTTTTTTTAATATTTGAGGCTTAATTAAAATTTCTACAAATAAAGGATCTTGTTGGTTAAAATTTGGGGGCCTTAGGCCACTGCCTCACTTGCCTCATATGTAGAGTCGGCCTTGCCCGTAGCAGGTTTGGGGCAAGGGCGAGGGAGGCATCACCCGCCCTACAATTACTGACAAATTTTTTAACCCTACTTACCTACTCACTCACATATAAAATCTTATTTCTTGTTAATGTTAATTAGTCCATTGGGCTTTAGGCTCTAGCCTGTGTATATACTTCTTGTGTATCACTCTCTTTCCTTGTACAGCACCTTACTTGTGCTTCACTCTCTTTTCTTGTACATCACTCATATGCCTCCTATATATAAAGGCACTCTACTGTATTGTATTATACACTTCAATATACAGAGAATTATTCATAATTCTAACATGGTATCAGAGCCATTGCTCTAAGTGTTTCGTGCAGTCTTTGTCTTTTCTGGCGTTCTTTCGCTGCCTCAACCATCTCCGGTATTGCTCCGCCCCCACTGTCAGAATTCCGGTGTGCTCGTTGCCGTCAAAGGTTGAATACATCGCCCAAAGACTCACTGCCTTCATCGGAATCTTCGGTACAAGCCTCCGATCGGAACACCTCCACCACCATTCGAAAGGTCTTACCTTGCTGGACTTAAACGCGCAAAAATCACCTCCATACGACGCCAGACGCGCCACCTGAAGAACCGGCACGCCGTTAGGCCACGTCACACGTCTCCACGCGCCTAGCATCTTCTATGACACGTGTCGTCCTCTCATAACGCCACGTCAGCCCTAACACCACGTCAGCATCGTTGACCACTGTTGACTTTTGCCACGTCAGCGTTGACCGTTGACTTTTGGGCGTTGACTTTTTGATCGACCGTTGACTTTTCTGGGTGCCATCGTTGACTTTTTACGTTGACTATTGACTTTTTGACCGAGAGTTGACTTTGACCGTTGACTTTTTTGGGTGCCACCGTTGACTTTTTGCGTTGACCGTTGACTTTTTTATCGAGTTGACTTTTTTGCAACCCAGGTGTTTCTTACTCAGTTTTTCGTCCTGATTCGATTTTTGTTGTCTGTTTTTGCATATTTTGTCTCTAAATGGGTCAAACTGGGATCTCTGCTGCTGTTGCTCATGCACGCTCTAAATCCACCATCACACTCACCACAGATCAGTTGGAAGCCATCATCACTCAGGCTCTCATCCGGGCTGGTAATGCATTCTCTTCCTTTACTCTTTCTGTCCTACCTGGTAAGTTCTCCTCATGGCTTCTTGACTTTGCCTGCTGCAATCACATGACACCTTACCCATCCTTTTTCTCCCACACTAGCTCTGCCCGTCATGCACTTAATATTCACACAGCTAATGGCTCCACTATGCTTGTTCGTAGTATAGGCACTGTTTCTACTTCCAACTCTCCATTTCCGATGTCTTTCATGTGCCTCAACTTTCTTATAATCTACTATCTGTGGGTCAATTAGCTGAACTTGGCTATCACATTATCCTTGATTACTGTGGTTGTGTTGTGCAGGATCCCAAGACGGGGCAGGAACTTGGGACCGACCATAGAATTGGGCGTTTGTTTGAGATTTCTAGTCTTCGTCTTCCTTCTACTGGTGTCTCTGCTGCTACCTTATCTTCACCTTCCTTATCACTTTGGCATTCTCGGCTTGGGCATGCATCATCTTCCCGAGTACAACAACTTATCTCTAGGGGTTTATTAGGTCCAGTGTCTAAGAAAAATTTTGATTGTGTTTCATGTCAATTAGGAAAACAACCTGCTTTACCTTTTCAAAATAGTGTGTCCATGTCTACTAGAATTTTTTACTTAATTCATTCTGATGTTTGGGGACCTTCCCCTATTAATAGTATTAGTGGATCTCGTTATTTTGTTGTGTTTGTTGATGATTATTCTCATTATAGTTGGGTTTTTCTTATGCGTTCTCGTGATGAATTACTAAACATTTATCGTAACTTTGCAAACATGGTTAAAACTCAATTCTCCAAAACAATTAAATTTTTTCGTTTTGATAATGCATGTGAACTTACCCAACATGCATTTGAACATATTCTATATTCCCATGGAACTGTTCATTAATTCTCATGCCCAGGCACCTCCCAGCAAAACGGAAAAGTTGAAAGAAAACTTCGACCTTCCAAAGTTCCTGTACCTTTTTGGGGAGAAGCTGTTCTCACTACTACCCATGCCATCAATCGTATTCCAAGCCAAACCATATCTAATCAGACTCCTTATGAGCGCCTTTTTGGATTTCCACCTCACTATCAACATCTCAGATCCTTTGGCTCTGCCTGTTTCATCATTCTTCAGCCTCATGAACACAACAAACTCGAGCCTCGTTCTTGCCTTTGTTGCTTCCTTGGTTATGGTGAAACTTAAAAAGGATATCGATGTTATGATCCTATTGCTCATTGCCTTCGCATCTCCCGCCATGTTGTCCTTTGGGAGCATCGTCTATTCACTGAGGTATCTCAATTTCGTCCCTCCTTCTCTCTTTCCTCTCTCTCAGATCTTTTTCCAGAGGTGTCTACTCCTTCTCCAAAATCATTTCCTCTTTCTTCAGAAGTGTCTACCTCCATTCTGCAGACTGAGTCATCTGACCACTCTTCTGGATCGTCCTCTAACGAGACGCCTCATTCTTCATCTGAATCCCCAGCTTCTGCACCTTCAGAGGATCCTGCACCTGCAACCACACTTCGCCGTTCCTCTCGGGTAACATCTCTTCCCTCTCATTTGCGTGATTTCCATTGTTACACTGCCCTTGCTGCAATGACTGAGGAACTTGATGCATTATCTAGAAATTGTACTTTGGACCTGGTTGATCTGCCTCCTGACAAATCTGTGGTTGGTTGTAAGTGGGTGTTCAAAATCAAAACTCAGTCTCACGAATCCATTGAGCGATACAAAACTCATCTTGTTGCCAAAGGTTTCACACAGGAGTATGGCATTGATTATGAGGAAACCTTTGCTCCAGTTGCTCGCCTTTCATCTGTCCGCACCTTATTGGCTGTTGCAGCCTTTCGTCAGTGGAAGCTATTTCAGATGGATGTAAAAAATGCATTCCTCAATGGGGACTTGAGTGAAGAAGTCTATATGCAACCTTCACGTGGTCTTTCTCATCCATCTGACAAGGTGTGCCGACTTCGTCGTGCCCTTTATGGCTTGAAACAGGCACCTCGAGCTTGGTTTGCTAAGTTCAGCTTTACAGTTTCTCAACTGGGTTTATCCATAAGTTTTTATGACTCTGCCCTCTTCCTCCGTTGCACCGGCAAAGGTACTATTTTGCTTTTTCTTTATGTTGATGATATGATTATTACCAGTGATGACCTCAGTGGGATTCAAGAACTTAAAGATTTCCTAAGTCAGAATTTTGAGATGAAAGACCTTGGCCACCTCAATTACTTTTTAGGTCTTGAGATTACTTCCTCTGATGATGGTTTCTACCTCACTCAAGCCAAGTACACCTCTGATCTTTTGTCTCGAGCTGGTCTTACCGATTATAAGATTGTTAATACACCGATTGAACTTAATGCGCGCTTGACTCCTTCCTCTGGAGAACTATTGTCTGATCCTACTCTTCATCGGCAATTGGTTGGCAGCCTAGTTTATCTCATAGTCACTCAACCAGACATCTCATATGCAGTTCATCAGGTGAGCCAATTATGTCTGCTCCACGATCGACTTATTATGCTGCTGTCCTGCGCATCCTTCGATACCTTAAAGGCACTCTTTTCCACGATCTCCACTTTTCTACTCAGTCTTCGTTTACTTTGAGAGCTTACTTTGATGCCGATTGGGCAGGAGATCCTACTGATCGTCGATCCACTACTGGTTATTACTTTCTCCTTGGCTCCTCTTTGATCTTTTGGCGAAGCAAGAAACAGTCTGTTGTGGCTCGATCTAGTACAGAAGCTGAATATCGTGCCCTTGCTGATACCACATCTGAACTCCTCTGGTTACGATGGTTACTACAGGATTTAGGTGTCCACTTCTTCTGCTACTCCTATCTACTGTAACAATAGGAGTGCTTTTCAGATTGCTCGCAATGATGTCTTCCACAAGCGGAGCAAACATATTAAGATCGATTGTCATCTTGTTCGGCATCACCTTCTCTGGGGTTCCCTCCAATTGATCTCTGTTTCCTCCCACGATCAGCTAGCTGACATCTTTACCAAGTCACATCCCACTGGACGTTTCCGTGATCTGGTCTCCAAACTCCAGTTGGTTTCTCATCTTCCACCTTGAGTTTGAGGGGGGCTGTTAATGTTAATTAATCCATTGGGCTTTAGGCTCTAGCCCATGTATATACTTCTTGTGTGTCACTTTCTTTCCTTGTACAACACCTTACTTGTGCTTCACTCTCTTTTCTTGTACATCACTCATATGCCTCCTATATATAAAGGCACTCTACTGCATTGTATTATACACTTCAATATACAGAGAATTATTCATAATTCTAACATTTCTAAATTTATCATTTCATAACCCTAGCTGTAATTGCCACCATCTGCCTCCTTCCATAGTTCTATTGCTCATTTTATTTTAACCCTAGTCGCCTACCGCCTGCACCTTAAGGCTCAAGCTCAAACCCCTCTATTCACCTTTTTAATTTTAATGTTCTTTAAAAAAGAAAATAAAATCTAAAAATGTGGTTCATATGGAAACGGGGTAATTAAATTGCTATCGAGGGTTTTGATTTTTTGATTTTGATTTTTTTTCCTTTGTTGAGTTTTATTTTATTAATGTGCTCGAATAAGTTATAAACTGAAACATGATTGTCCACAATGAAAATTTTAAGGTGCAAGTAATCTTATGGAGAGGAATGAACCTAATATATTATGTTTGGATGTTCTCAATGCTGGTTCTCAATCGGACATGGGAGTACACATGTACATGCTTTGTTTCATCAGTAGCTAGTGATTGCCAGTGGGTTGTG
The DNA here is from genome assembly GCA_014362285.1 of Fagus crenata. Taxonomy (NCBI): domain Eukaryota; kingdom Viridiplantae; phylum Streptophyta; class Magnoliopsida; order Fagales; family Fagaceae; genus Fagus; species Fagus crenata. The sequence goes on from BKZX01029026.1 coordinate 23,450, forward strand.
TAGTGTTTCTTATTTTTTTTCTTCTTCTTTGTAATTTATCTAGATGGCAAACGAGGAAACAAAAGGATGTAATAGTCAACGCATTGGAGGAAAGAAAAGAAGATTATCTGGTTGAACTAGAAGATGTTAGTCTAATAATGATACTAAGAAAACGAAAGAAAAACATAGGAAGACTTTAGTTGTTTACTCATTTTTAAGACCCTTATTGCAAAGGGTGATGAAAAGTCAAGATGCAAATGCGAATTGTTATTTTTCTGTACATATTTTGTTTTATAACTTATGAAGTTTTTTTAAAGAAGAGTCCTTAGAACTCGACCTTTCTAAACATATGAACAAATGCTTTTTTTTTTTGCTTAAATTTGAACAATTGCTATTCTTATTATTAGGGAACTTGGCATTGTAATATGAAATTTGGGCTTGTAATTTTATTTTATAGAAGTACTTTTATCACCCTTTGTTGTTATTATAAATTTGAAAAATTATTTAGTAATTCCGAAATACTCTAAGTGAGTTCTCCCACATTCATGGTCGGACCTGTTATTCATATGAGTGGAGAGAAAAATTATTTAATACTCTTGGAACACAAATAAATGCATATTCATTTCTCTCACATGAATGGTGGATCCCATTATGAATTTAATTAGTGTGACACACTATTCATGTGAGAGGTAGGTAGCTTTCGCTAATAAGAGAATATGCATTTATTGTGTTTCAGGAGTACTGAATAATTACTCTTTAAAATTCTAGTTGTAATTATATTTTCATATTCTAGTGGGAGTAGCTAGTGATTGCCCATGTCAACCCAACACAACCAGTTTGTTTAATAAAAGTTTGGGCTGAGAGATTCTAATAAGATTAAAAAACATGTCGTGTTCATGACGATCCATATACTTGAAGGAATAGGATCCTCTCCATTTCAAATGAAATGGAGAATCTCCATTTCATGGTCTAGATTTTATTTCACAGATCTAACAATATACAGAGTGCCACGTCATTTAAAATTTTAAATGATGAGATACTCTATACACCGTTAGATTTGTGAAATAAAATCTAGACCATAAAATGGAGACTCTCCATTTCATTTGAAATGGAGAGGATCCTTGTCCATAGTGGAATACTTATGACTACCGACATGACACGTGAACACAATTTCCCACCCTTTAGCATGCTCTTAAATGATTCCTTTATTTTCTTTTTCGTTGTCCTTTTAACCCCCTTTCCAACGAGCAACAAAAAGGAAGCATTGAAAGCTTCACAACAAAATGATAATGACCTGAGGATCAAAAACATCTTCTCTTTCCCCGTTTCTTTTATAAGGAAACTTTTCTACCTTAGCATGCTTTTAAATTATTCCTTAATTTCTTTTCGTTGTCTTTCTAACTCCATTCCCAACAGAAAGTAAGAATTCAATATAAGCAAAAATACACTTTTGGTCCTTATATTTTGAGGATGTTTTCATTTTGGTCATTCTATTTTATAATATTTCATTTTAGTCCTTGATTTTTGGATATAGGTTCATTTGTGTCCTTACTCTCTTTATTTTTCTTAATTTTTTGAAAAATTATCATCAAATATAACATATGTTCAAAAAACCAAGGACTAAAGTGAAATATTATAAAACATAAGGATCAAAATGAAAACACCCCCAAAATATAAGGAGTAAAAATGCATTTTTGCCTTCAATATAAACGGAAGAAAGCTTCACAAAATGATATTCAACTAGGATCAAAGCATCTTCTCTTTTGGAGTTTATTTTCTAGGAAAAGTTGTTGTACGTCTTTTGCAGGAAAAAAAATGTCATATAGTTTGCAGAGGAGAGGGGGCAACTGGAGGAGAAAAACTATTAAAATTATTAGAGCTTTGATACTATGTGAAAATAGAAGAAGAAAAGAGATTAAGGTTTAGAGAAAAAGAGACAAATAACATACAAGAGTTATGTGGTTTAGCCTTATGGTTTACGTCCACAGTGGTAAAGCCCTAGAGGCTGCATCATGAATATATTGATGAGTACAATATTTGGTGTTGGTTGGTATGTTATGTTGTATACATAGAGGTCCTATTTATACCACTAGGAGACTAACTCCTTATACTTTAGCAATGTGGGAAAATGCATAGGAAGTCTATTTTATACACTAACAAAAACGAAGACAGGAAAAAAAAAAAAAAAAAGTTATTTATTTATTTATTTTTAAGGAAAATATAGTACTACATAACTACTTCATCAATTGGGGTACTAGGACTTTGAAAGAATACGAATTAATTGGGGTCTGTTTAGAAAGGAAATAGTTTACCTTCAACCCGGTTTGGAGGAATCTTCATCCAACTCACTATGTGGCAAGTAAATAAATCATCTATATATACTTTTAGTCACATTACCTTTTTAATAAGTCATGTAACTTTTTCAAATAATACATGTAGATAGTGTATTTAATTGATACATAGTATGTTAAAGGAGAATTCTTTCAAACCAGGTTGGAAGTAAACTATATCCCTTTAGAAATATTTTTGCTTGGAAATAATGTTTTCTTGAAGCTGAAAACAGAAATATTCTCTACTAATTTTCTGATGGATTTCAGAATTCAGATCGCTAACCTTTGTGGACGCAAGATGTTTTTAATGTTTAGCCATGCACTAATCCTTCCTACGCTATCATCTGCGTCAAGTGCATTTCAGGAAAACATGTTTTGGTGTTTCAAGCTATAGTTTCTCCATAGATCAATACAAAGGAGGAAACAAGAGACATTGACTGATCTATTTAATGAAGATGTCATTCAACCCTAAGCTTTTCATCACGGTAAGAAATAAGAATAAAATTTCACTCAATTTATTCAATGTCCTTTTTTTATGTTAGCTTTTACTACCGTGAATCCCCATTTCGTTTTTTTTTTTTTTGATGGAGTTGGAGTGAAGTACCTCATGGATGAGAATTGAACTATCATGAATAATTCTACCAGCTGGGACAAAAGTTTCGAAGAACAATTGGCTAGCTATGAGCCTATGATTTTGTAAATGATATTGCACAAGCATTCACCAATAATGATTGATTTTTGTAGGATTACTTACTTTAGAAATCAGGACTATATATGTTAGAGTGATTAAACCTATATATATATATATATATATGGTAAATTACACTGACACTCCCTTCATTTGTGGAAACTAGACTTATTACACCTTTGTTTGGAAAAATGACACTTCATTTCCAAATTTGCAAAATAATTAACACTCCGCCCCCTTTCTATTTTTATTTTTTTCTTATTTATTATTTATTTATTTTTTTAACTAATGTCTAACTAACCAAAGTTAAAAAGAAAAATTATATTCTAATTATTTTAAGTTTAAGTGTAGAATATTTCTTTAAAAATAGGGGAAAAGGGGGTTGAGTGTTAATTATTTTGTAAATTTAGGAGCGAAGTGTCATTTCTCTAAATTAGGATATAATGAATTAAGTTTTCCCCAAAAAAGAGGATATCAGTGCAATTTACCAAAAAAAAATGATGACATATCACGAGCAGATTTTTATAAGCATTGCTAGCATCATTGTTAGGCGAATCCCACTGAGTCCCGGCACATGATGACTTCGATCATTCCTCTTTTTTTATATATAAAAAACAAAAGTTAATGGAATTATGGCATGCAGGGACTTAGTGGGATTCACTTTAGGATTAGGATAATATATGCTGGTGTACGCCTTCCTGATACATATAATTATATATCAAAATTACAAGAAGGATTTGGACAAGGAAAATATTATTTCCAAATGAGTAGATAGTTGCCAATGTGAGATAGGAAAATAAATAGTTGCTAATGTGAGATATCACTACTGGCGACAAGCATATTGGACGAGGAAACAAGTCGGAACGAATGACTTACGACAAAGAAGTTGCCAATATCAATTACAAATAAATCATTCTAATTGGATGGCCGCTTACCTAATTAATACAGCTTTTGGAAAACTTTATAATTGTTAACTATATTTTTACCACTTTCTTTTTGACTGCTTTTTTGGCTAATTCTCTTTAAGTACACTACTTGGGCATTGGAATCATACCCCATTCCATTGATTCACAAACTTTTCTTCCTCTTCAACAATTGATTCCCTACTTCTAGTGCAGAGGAATTGCCTTTAACAACTTTTGGAGGTCTATCCTGAGGGCTGCTCCTTAAACCATCATTCTTCAGGTAGATGTAACATGTATGCATGCATTCGCTTCTTTTATGTAATCTTTCTTCTTTCATATTTTGTTTGATGAAAGCATACTGTACTATTTTGTGCATTATATCAACCTAGATGTTTTTACAATTTAGCGTGCAGGTACCTTATTTCAATATACGTTTAATCAAGTACAAAACATATGACTAACCATTAAAAGAATTAATTTAGTGTTCATATGAATGGCCTATGTGTTTTCTAAACTTATAAATAGGGGTGGCCTTGGGCATAGGTGAGGTGGACGACTGCTTCAAGCCTCACCCTAAAATTAGGCCTTATCCCAAAATTTTTTAAGACTCTTATAATTCTGAAAGTCATCCAATATATATATATATATATATATATAATATAATATAATATAACCCCATACAAAAAATTGAAAAAACTCATATTTAACACAAACCTAAAAAAAGCCTCAAATATTAAAATTAATATGCTTTAAAGTAAGCCCAACAATAATTTATTTCTTTAAGTCAAGTCCTAACAATAATAAAATAACTCTAAAATAGGTAAAAGTAAATAAATTTTTCATTCTCTTTTTAAACTTAGCCGTCTGTCACTTTGAAAACTCTAGATATTAAAAAGTTATTCACTAATTCTTTATCGATGAGGGTTTGGGTGATTATTTGTGGAGTGTGGGTGAGATTTGACTAGTGGCTGGTTCTTGGTTTAATCACATACCCATTGCTGGGTTTTTAGTGGTTTGCGGTTTGTTGTGTCATGTGTGTGCGCCTAAGTAGTGTGTGTTTTTTTTTTTTTTTTTGTATTGTTGAGGGGAACAAAAGGTTGGGATGGCAGTACTATTGTTGATGATATTGCTATCCTTCACAGTTCCTAATTGTACTATACCGTTCTTACTTCCAATGCAACAACACCATTCCTAATTTCACAATATAAATTAGCCTCTCTTCTTCCTGCCATGGAGAGGAGAAAAGAAGACAAATGAAAAAAAAGGAAAAAGTAAGGGAAGAAGATAACGTAGAAGATTACAAAAGAAAAAAGAAGAAGGAATTTATTAATAGAACGATTCCGTTATATGTGCTACACACATAAAAATTTTTGGTAAAAATTTCACATTCTCTCCATGGAAAATCATAAACTAATAATAAATATCAATGGAGAAATATAAAAGAGAATAAAGGAAGAGAGAAGACACAAATTTTCACGTGGCCTAAGTCCACAAGATATAGCCTAATAGGCTACATCTTTATTATTGGAGATGTTTACAATGTTTTGGATGATTACAATGTGTTTAGAAAAGTCCTATTTATAGGAGGATACTAAACAATAATTTCAATTTTTAATCAATGTGGGATTCCTTAACATTCCCCTTCAAAATCAAAGTGTAGTTTTCACGAAACTTTTGAGTTTGGTAACCAAAGAAAGCTCAAATCTTGACTCAACTCGGCTCAAAGGCTCGGTGACTCGGATTTTAGCTCGATGACTTAGATCTCAACTTGGCTTGATCGGATTATGGCTCAACGGCTCGATCTTGGCTCATTGGCTTAGAGGCTTGGATCTTAAAAAAGTCTTGGCTCAAGATCTCAGCTCAATGGCTCGATGACTTGGCTCAATCTGAAGATTTCAAATAGGCCAAAATAAAAAAATTATCTCACCACTTTTTTTTTTTTTTTTCAAATTTTGAAATTGGATTTTTGAATTTTTTTTTTTGAACTGACTACGCAAATCGGGTTGAATCAAATCCGGTTAGGTAAATTGCGGGTCAAATCTCGGAGTAGACATAGATAGGGCTGACGTGGTAGGCCCTCATGGTGACACTTGGTGGCAGGGACTGTTCCAGCGCTTGTGGCGCATGCTGCGCGTAATGGCACATTGATCGGATGCCCAAAATTTGACTGGCGCGTGGAAGTCGTCTGTGCTCCAATGGCGTCGATTTTTGCGATGGTCAATAGATCGGTAGACGCATTATCGAACGGTTATGGTGTGGACTTGATTCGATTTTCGAATAGGATGGTTCCGTGACTTGGGTGACGCGGCCGCACGTGGATCCAGATACTAGGACTTTAACCGGCGATTGGCGACGCGTGAAACATCCAATAGACTTTATTCTGGATGATTTCGATAGATCGCTGCACGATCTGTCGATTTATGGTGTTGATTGCTTGAACCGGGGTTGGGAGACAGTAGATCTTAGAGTTTGTAGTGGCTGTGCGTGAGAGGACTTTATCGAAGGTGTTGCCCGCGCGTGGCAGTGCATTTGTGCTTGGATGCTATTCGGAAAACTGAGGTTTGGATTTTTTTTTTTTTTTTGAAATATGATAGAAATTCTAATTTAAACTCACACACACGTATATTTTGAAGATCCCGGGAATCGAACCCACACCCTCATAGAAGTGAGCTTTTTTGGGGAGGGGATTACCACTAAACCGAATATCCAAGTGGCATTTTTTTTATTTTTAGACAAAGATGCGGACGCAAATGGATCATGATGGCTCGTGGGAGCTTTAAAGTTCTAATACCATATGGAAAATCTTTTATAAAAAAAAAAAATACCATATGGAAAATCATAAACTATTAATAAATATCAATAGACAAATATAAAAGAGAATAAATGAAGTGAGAAAACACAGATTTTCATGTGACTTACGTCTACAGGATATAGCTTAATATGTTACATCTTTATTATTGGGGATGTTTACAATGTTTTGGAAGATTACAATGTGTTTAGAGAAATCCTATTTATAAGAGGATACTAGACTACAATTCTAATTTCTAATCAATATGAGATTCCTTAACACTCTCTCACATACTCGTCAACAGGCTAGTACAACACAAAAAATTAAGGTATGGTGTGAAATTTTAGGAAACTTTTTGCTTAAGAGACTTACTGCTAATATAATTCATGTGCTAGCAACACCAAAACTAATTTAGACATTTATAAATGTTTAGGGGCTTTTAATTTTGAATTAGGAAAATAAGCGTCAATTTGATTTTGATTCAAAGTTTAGGAGATGATTTTTTTTTTCTTTTTTTCTTCCACTTTTAATACTTACCAACCATTCGACTAAATTCAGAAAGAAATGTTTATGAATAATAAAAAAAAAAAATGTGTACTTTAGATATATTACCATCCCATCAACATTTTGAAGCAAATATATTAATATGAAACATATTGACTAAAAAAAAAAAGCAGAACTGCATTTGCACACAAACACACATATAAGAGTAAGAAAGTAAAAGAATAATCTTGCTTGAAGGCCCATGCATAATCTCTTAATTGTTTACTGATTAAGGGAATATATTATTTGTTTACATCAGATTTTAGCTACACTGATCAATATGTATAAAACAATATTTTTTAATGTTTTATGTTTGATTTATTTTATTTTATTTTATTTAGAAGGGGGTCATTGGTTATCGGTTAATTGACCATTTCATTTATTATTATTATTATTATTATTATTATTATTATTATTATTATTATTATT
>BKZX01029026.1:31121-70418 GCA_014362285.1 Fagus crenata
TTATTATTATTATTATTATTATTATTATTATTATTATTATTATTATTTTTTTATCATTAGCTTCTTGGACTAATTTGAAGAAAAGAGAAGTGGGCGTTAGTGAAGGACTATTCCCATTATTATTTCTGATATTACAACTTTAAAGTAATTAGGAATTAGTTGAAATTGGAGGAGAGGAAAAAGGATGACAAAAGAAAAAAAAGAGATTAAAATTATGGTTTGGCAAAAGTACAAATTGTTATTTACTGGATTTGCCAGTATGCAAATGGATCAATTTCAGATAGGGAGGATGCTAATTTCCCTATAATAGTATTATTAATTTATCCTTTTGGCCAAACAAGAATTTTTGCATGCCTGCAGTGCTATAATTTGGCTTATTTAAAGAACTTACCCATAAATTTCGTCATGCATCACACAATTTATATGTATTTATATGTAAAATTGATATCTTTCTTTTCAGGTATACAAAGCCTAATTGATAAGCTGCAATGGCAACAAATGATGTCAATTCAAACCACGGTAACTATTTTACTTTCTCGTCGTTTAATAGTCTAGATGTCTAGGCATTCAATTAATTCTTAACAAAATGAATATATCTGACTAAGATATCACCAAAGTCTGCGATTATTAATTTTATTATATTGTCAAATACTTACACTATAACTTTTACTAACCTGTCGAAGAATTTCCGCATATACATGAAGCAAACCACATTGGGCATGAGAGGCTTTATCTGGCTGCGCTGAAAGGTGACTGGGAATCTGTTAAGGACATCCCAAACATTGTAATTACTAAGAGAAATGAAACCACTCTTCATATTGCTGCTGCGGCAAACCAGGAAGAGTTTGTAAAGAAATTAGTCGATGCGATGAATATGGACGAACTAAATGTTAAAAACACTGCTGGGAACACTGCCTTGACCTACGCTGCTATATCTGGTAATGTGAATATTGCCCAGGTGATGCTGAAGAAAAATAGAGACCTCGCAAACCTAGGCAACGCGAAACCTCTCTACATGGCTGCTTTATTATCACATGGTAAAATGGTGGAGTATCTTTCTAACTGTAGTACGCTTAATCAGTGGGGTGAAACAGAACAGGCTGATCTATTTGTCGCTTATTGTAACGTTGGGATGTACGGTAAGCATAAATTTTGTTGTTTGCCTTGTTTTTCCATCTTCCCTTCATGGTTTGATTTGCTCATATTCTTGAAATGATTTGGGGTTCAAAACATTAATCACGGTTCACGGCTTAAACATTTAAAATGGTATGACACGTTGACATAATCTAAACCAATCATTTTCTAAAAATTGAATTAGTGTTCATTATTGTTATTATTATTAATATCTATCATCGATTTTATCTAAAAGAATAATGCCAATATTATGCAGAGAATATTTTGTTAACTACGTGTTAGAATAACCAGTTTCATGAAATTAACCTCTCAGGCTAGCTAGGTGTGCCTAGGGCACTTGTAGGGGCTTTGGCAATGGCCTTGTCTTAGTGTAAGTGTTTTTCGCTCACGGTGAGGTTGTTTAATTTATTGATAACTTACCCTGTAATAAAACAACCACGATTAATTATAACTTCCCCTATAACAAAGTTCCAAGCTCCGCCGCTAGTTAAGGGCCGGGAAACTGAAAGCATGAGAAGAAAAAAAAAAGTTGTCACCACTTTTTTCTCTTTATCTGGTATATTCAGTGAAACTAGACCAGAGTAACTACATTCTGTGGAAGTACCAAATCACATCCATACTCAAAGCTTATTCTGTATTAGGCTTCGTTGATGGAACACATCAATGTCCTCCTCAATTTCTGGTGAACAACGAAGGAGTCTCTGGTATATTTCATTGAAACTAGACCAGAGTAACTATGTTCACTAGAAGTATCAAATCACATCCATACTCAAAGCTTACTCTGTATTAGGCTTCGTTGATGGAACACATCAATATCCTCCTCAGCTTCTGGTGAACAACGAAGGAGTCTCTCAAGAGAATCCTTCGTTTCAATAATGGATTTCACGTGATCAAGGTCTGTTAACCTTGATAAATTCAACTCTTTCACCAACAACTTTATCTCTTGTTGTTGGACAAACCACAGCTCACGGAATATGGTCTATCTTGGAGAAAAAGGTATACTTTAGCTTCGTGATCCAATATTCTTAACTTGAAAATTGATCTGCACAACATTAAGAAAGAATCTTCAGATTCTATAAACACATTTCTCTAGAAGATCAAAGACGCGCGAGATCGTCTTGGAGCAGTTGGTGTTCAGATTGATAACGAAGAAATACTGCATATCGTGGTTAAAGGACTTCCTCATGAGTATCATGCCTTTGGTATAGCTATACGTACAAGAAATGAAGCTACGAGTTTTGAGGATATTTATGTCCTTCTCACAGTAGAAGAGCAGTCCCTCAGAAGCACTATTGATCTATCTAAAGATCACTCTCACATAGCTATGATGGCAAATGTGAATCGTAACAATGCTCTGTTTTCTGTTCAAGGAAACAGAGGCAGAGGCAGAAATGGTTTCAATCGTGGTAGAGGTCGTAATTTCAACAATAATTCTGGTAGAGGTAGATACAACAACTATGGAAATCAGTCTAGTGGAAATTTTGGCAATTTTAGGAATTACAATCAATCCACACAGTCCTATAATCAACGCCTTTCTTGTCAGATCTGTGGCAAATTGGATCATGTTGCATTAGACTGTTACCATCGCATGGATGATGCCTACCAGCGAAAACAACCACCTTCCAAATTGGCAGCAATGGCTACTACATCCAATGCTCAACAATCTGATCAGTCTTGCTGGATTCTGATACTGGAACAACAGATCACTTCACTCCAGATCTCTCCACAATTCCTAATCATCAAGAATACACTGGAACAGATCTTGCTACTATTGGTAATGGTAATGCACTTCCAATCACCCATATAGGTAACTCTCAACTTAAAGCCCTTTTTTTTTTTTTTTTTAATTGCGTAAAGTTCTTAGAGTCCCTTCCATGGCATCAAATCTATTATTTGTTAACAAGTTTTGTTGTGATATTAATTGTTGCTTTCACTTTGATTGTCACCAATTCAAAATAAAGGACATGCCAACGGGGAAACTCCTTGATAGAGGCCTCAATAGGAATGGTCTGTATCCTCTCGAAGGCTCTACTCTTCCACAGCACCATACCAGCTTCTCATCAACTCAATCCACCAAGCCAGTGTCTTCCAAAATTTGGCATGATCGCCTGGGTCACCCAAATTCTAAAGTTCTACATAGTTTGTTTTCTTATGTACATACATCTTGTTCAAATAACATTGAGTTAGTTCATTGTACTCATTGTATTTAGGGTAAAATGAATCAACTTCCATTTCAAAAATCTGCGTCCAAAACATGTAAACCTCTAGAGGTAATCCATAGTGATGTATGGGGTCGTACACCCGTAACATCTAATGGTGGTGCACAATTTTATGTAATTTTTGTTGATGAATTTACCTGGTTTACTTGGTTCTATCCTATCAAATGTAAATCTCAAGTTCTTGCTTGTTTTGTATCCTTTGCTCAAACTATGCAAAATCTACTCATTCATAAAATCAAAATTTTACATATTGACTATAGAGGAGAATATGCAACTCTTGATTTTCAATCCTATTGTATTGCTCATGGAATACTACATCAATACACTTGCCCACCCACATCTCAACAGAATGGCATGGTTGAAAGAAAACATAGACACATTGTGGACATTGCACTCACATTAATCTCTCAATCAAGCTTGACACTGTCATTTTGGCCCTATGCCTTCAGCACAGCAGTATATCATATAAATCGTCTCCCTCCTTCAAACTCTAGCAATTCCTCACCTTGGGAACTCTTGTTTCGCAAATCACCATCATATAAATTGCTTAGAGCTTTCGGTTGTTTGTGTTATCCTCTCATGCTTCCTTATAACTCCAATAAGTTTCAACCACATTCCATGGAGTGTGTAGTTCTTGGCTATGTCACAAATGCAAAAGGCTATCTGTGTTATCATATTCCAACCAAGAAATACTACACCTCTTGTCATGTTATATTCATGAATCCATTTTTACCTTTCATAACCATAATCAACCCTCTAGCACTTCCTTATCTTCCAAACCACATTGGTTACAAAAAACTCTATATTTTCACTCGTGCTCACTCACACTTATTTTAGGATAAGGACCAACTATTCCATCAACACCTTCAATTCATGGCATTATCCCATTTTCCACTCCAATAAATTCTATTCACATAACCCCACCAGAATCTCCACCATTACAACCATTTGAGTCCCCTAATTCTTCTTCTTCCTCTGAGTTACAAACAGCCCCTACTCATGATACACATCTTGCATCTTCTTCTGAGTCTTCTTCATTACCTCCAACAGCACCTATTCCTACTAGTCACCCAATGCAAACTAGATCCAAGTCTAGGATTTTTAAGCCTAAACAAGCATACAAAACAACTCTCACTGACTATCTCACCACAGAACCACCAACCTTTAAGATTGCTTGTCAATTACCTCAGTGTCAAAATGCTATGTCCAGTGAATTTCAAGCCCTTTAATGACAGGCCACATGGACTCTTATTCCTCCTTCACCATCTCAGAACATTGTAGGCTGCTGTTGGGTTTATAAACTCAAACGTAACTCAGATGGGTCCATTTCTCGTTACAAGGCATGCGTTGTAGCAAAGGGTTATCACCAACAACATGGAATGGACTTTGATGAAACTTTCAGTCTAGTGGTGAAACCTGCAACTGTGCGTCTCATTCTTAGCATTTTTGCTCAACAAAATTGGGCACTTCTTCAACTTGATGTCTCCCATGCTTTTCTAAATGGGTTCCTTAAGGAAACTGTGTACATGGAACAACCACAAGGCTATATTGATTCACAGTTTCCCCACCATGTTTTCTAGTTAAATAAAGTTCTATACGGGCTTAAACAAGCACCATGTGCTTGGTTTGAGAGATTTACCTCTCATCTTCTTACAATGGGGTTCACTTCTCTCACATATCCTTCACTCTCTTTGTATCACCATGACTCTAATGTGATGTTTCTTCTTCTCTATGTCGACAACATCATCATCACTGGTAATCAACCTCAAGCAGTTCAAACTCTATTATCTCAACTGGCAACTGAGTTTGAAATTAAGGATCTTGGCCCATTTAAGTTCTTTCTTGGGTTACATATTAAGTATCTCTCTTTGGGTTTCTTTGTGCATCAAAAGAAATATGCCTCTGATCTACTTGCCAACTTCAATATGGCCGCTTGCAAACCATGCTCTACTCCCTTTGTTTCATTGTCAAGACTTCGCAAAGATAAGGGTGTTCCCTTAACTGATCCCACACCCTTTTGTAGCATGATTGGAGGCTTGCAGTACTTAACCTTTAACAAACCTGACCTCACCTATGTTGTCAATCATATTTGCCAGTTCATGCATTAGCCTACTAATTACCATCTTGTTACAGCAAAGAGGATCCTTTTGTTATGTCCAGGGCTCTTTGGATCATAGCATTTCCTTTAGGCCAGGCTCACTCTCATTAACAACCTTTACAGACTTTGATTGGGCCGGTGATCCAATGGATCGTAGGTCCATAACAGGTCTTATTGTTTTTCTCGGCAATAACCCCATCACTTGGCAATCAAAGAAGCAACCCACTGTTGCTCATTCGTCCACATAGGCTGAATATCATGCAATGGCCAATTGTAGTGCTGATCTCACCTGGGTGCGTATGGTTCTCAAAGATCTTGGAATTTTCCTTCGGTCTCCTCCCACTATCTGGTGTGACAATCTTAGTGCTCTTGCACTGGCCTTCAATCCTGTGTTTTCACGTTGAAGTGGATTACCATTTCATTAGAGAAAAGGTCACTAATCGAGACATTCAACTTCGTCATATCAGTACAGATGATCAACTTGTAGACCTTCTTACGAAAGCTCTTCCATCTCCCAGGTTCACCTTGTTACAGTCCAAACTCATGTCTTCTTCGCGTCATGTGTTTGCGGGTGGATGAAAAGCAGAGGATCTAAACTCTTCAAGAGTTTATCCTCCATGTCACAAAGGTTCTAGATTCTTCCAGAAGCCTCTCGAACTCTCTCGAGTCTGCAAGAAGCTCATGTTGAACATGTGCTGAATTAAAATATCCCAATATTGTTACCGTAATTATAGGGATTTGTTAGAATCAGTTAGAGCCTCTGTTAAGAGCTCGTTTAGTATAAATACCTATATAAAACAATGTGTAATGCATGCAAGTAATATAGCAAACCTTTACACACTGTACACTCTGTTTTGACTCCATTTTTCTCTTAACTTTTCAAAATATTTTAAAATGTTATCTCAATAAAGTATAACTAAATGCTAGCAAAAAAAAGTTTCGTGCATGATTTTCTTAGAATTTTTCTTTTCGGTAAAAAAATAATGCAGGGAAAGCCTTGAAAATGCTGAGCGTCAACCCTGCTTTAGCTACCACTAAAAACAAAGATGAAGAGACTGCATTGCATGTGTTTGCTCCCAAAACTTCGGCATTTGCTCGTGGAAGACAACCAGGATTTTTAAGGAGGCACATCAATTCATGTGAGTTATTCTGACTTTATTTTTGGATGAATGAGATAAATACACAAATACAATTAATGTTCATTACCCAGCACTTATAGTGCTAACAGAACCACCATAATTTCAAACAGTTCATTACATTTAAAAAACAAATGACAGTGCTTCCCTTGAAAATCACCCTGCATTAATTATACTATGAGACTTTAATCTTACTAAGCATGATTAGAATCCCCGCACCCAACATAAGACTTATTAATTTATAGCTGATCTATTTTAAAGTTTTAAGGCAACCTCTGTCACTTACTTTAGTTTTAACCTCCCATTCAATTATATGCTATGATTGCTCCCCAGGCTATTATTCTCACATCAGACTTCAAACATTTGCCTGTAAACTTGCCACAACCCAGTCCTTTCCACTCAGTTTCAGGATTATCTATGAAAAAACACTTCATAATTCCTTTCCAGATTCTGCTAGTGAAGCTACATTAGAATAAAATATGGTCCCTAGTCTCAAATTTTATTCTTCAATAAACACAATTCATCTCACTAGTAGGAGATTACAACGGTAGCTCAAAAACTCTTTACTTTTGTTGATATTCACGAGATTTCCATGGGGTAGCGACATTTGTTTATTCAAGTTCTGCAAGACTCTCTTGAGTGTTGTCGATTGTATGACTAGGATCATTTTTGTAGAATTGGTTGAGCCAAAAACTATCCCAGAAGAATGCCTTTTTTTAGTCCAAAATCTCTTAAGCATTTGAGTATTGTCCGTATGCTATGTTGTTAATGTGATGGAGCTGCTGCTCATCAGGCCTCATAAAGGTAATGAGTAATGACCTATCAAGTTGGTGGCTCAAACACACTGACACTTACCATGGAAGAAAAGGTAGAGGGAAGAGGAAAGTAAAAACTCTTTTCTTTTTATTTCTCTTCTTTTGTTCTCTTGTTTGCAATTGGATAAATATGTGACTTCTATATAGACCTCAAACACTCTCCTAAGCAACATCAAATTTATTACATTAAATAACATCATATAACTAATTAATTTACATATAAGTTTCTTTACTTCCCTTAACCCTTCCCACGATAGAGCTTCATTAATTAATAATCATGTTTTATGCACCAGCCACTTTGATACAATTAGAACTTTTTCGGGGGGGATTTTTGCCAAAAAGGACGAAACCATATAAACAAATCTTATTATCACAATGAATAGATGCGTCAACATGTGATAAAAATAAATTAATTAATATATTTTGTTAAGTCCACAATTTGTAATTGGAAATACATATCCAAAACTTATCTATTTAGATTGAGTTGTAAGTCTTTTGAGTCTATAAACTAAGTTGAAGATCATCATGTTTAAAGACATTAAGATTATAAGCTCCAATTACTCAAGGTAGGATGAAGTCTTGTGAAGTTCGACAACAACCTCAACTGCAATTTGATCGGTCAAACCTTTCCCCTTGAATATTGATCAAAACTGTTATGTAGAAAGAATTAGATTGACGTAATCCTCTTACGTTTTCTGTGACCAAATGATTGGGGTATTTAATACCTATTATGAGTCAATCTCTTGTGAAAAAGTAGCCCCTTTTGTACCTTTGTCACTCTCTCCATAACCTCAAGCTTAAAGGAAAAGAATGAGAGTTTGAGTGACTTTTGTTGAAGAAGAAGAATTTGCTGCGTCTCCTATATGCCTTCGGATCATTTGGTTAAGCAAAGTTTTCTGGATCATTCATTTGTCCTTGTTGATGTTTTGAAGTTGCTACCACAACCTGCCTCAATACCAATGAGGTAGTGTGAATCACGGTGAGGATATTTGTGCAATTGAGTTTCACACGAAGGAGGTCTTATGTGAAGGGACCTTCGAAAGCACTCCCGCACACAAGGTTGATGTTCTAAAATAATAATGGCTTGAGAAAATTTTCCAAACAATATAGAATGAAGGAAGCTAGAAAAAAAATTGACAATCACAAGAACACCAAACATTTATGTGGTTTAGCATCAGGAGCGGCTCCGAGAGTTAGGTTACCTTAGCTCCGTTCTAATTTTGGTTGCTCGACTTATTATTTAATATTAAAAAAAGAAAATATAAAGTCCAAAATTTTTTTTTTTTATGCAAAATCAAGGTTACATTGTACTTTTAACTAGTTATGGTGCTTTATAATTAGCACAATCCGACTCTAAAAAAATTACTTCTCCTCGCATTTTTTGAAGCAAATTCTTCAATTAAGCCATCGTAATTTAGCTAATTCAAATACTCTTTCTCAATTGAGATCATAGCCAAGCCATTTAATCTCTCTTGTGAAATAGTAGTTCGAAGATAAGTTTTTATTAATTTCAACTTAGAGAAACTCTTTTCTGCTGAAGCAAGTATAATCGGTATAGTTAACAAAATGCGATATGCAACCCATACTGTTTGGAAACCACCCTCTTCCTAATAAGACTTTATAGTATTAAGGATGTCAATCGATTTTGTTACATCCTTCGGTAATAATGTTTTTAAATGTCTAAGTTCTTAAAATAACTTATCCCCATAAATATCACAATATTCTTTATATTCTAAGAAACTTTGTAATTGGTTGCAATGTTCAATCAATTTGTCTTCACTAATACTTTTGAACTTTCCATTCAACATAAATCCAAAGATTTCTTCATAACATTGAAATTGCTCAAATCGATCCTTAAGTAATGTAAGAGCTTGATCTATAATGTGGTAGAAGTAGGTAACTTTAAAATAATCTTCCTACGATTGACTTCCATTGGCATCCTCTCCCACATCCTCATCATGAAATTGCTTCTTTCTACGAACTACTCTTTTTATTGTAAATTCCGGCTCGATACCAACTTTTCTTGCAAGCTCTCTGCCTTCCTCCTTCAGGTCTTGAAAACTATCTTCTCTAAGCTTCTCAAGAATAAAATAAGCTCCTTTATTTTTGTAATTGCATTCTCAAGATCGATTTCTTCTTTTTGAAGTACTTGGCTAATCCAATTAACTTTGTCTAAGATTTTGTACCAAATACACAAGCTTATCAAGAACTCAAAATCTTCCAAAGCATTTTTACATAAGCCTTTAGCTTCCGCCATCATAACATCCTCTTTAGAACTATTTGAAATTTCAATCAAGGCATCTCTTAATTCCAGTGTTTGACTTCTTATTGCTTTAACACTCTTAATATGACTTTCCCAACTGGTTATTGACAATGCCTTTAGTAACAAGCCCTTCACATATGTTCTAACATCCCACCGATGTGTTAAACCCGAAAACAAAGTATAAACCTTTTGCACATATACAAAAAAATTTCTTGCTTTCACACAAGATTTTGCCATATCACATAGTCCAAGGTTTAAGGTATGACATCTACATGGAATATAAAATGCTCTAGGATTTACATCAAGTAACCTTCTTTGTACACCTTGGTGTTTACCTTTCATATTTGGGCCATTGTCATAACTTTGTCCTCTTATATCATCAATGTTGAGTTTAAGATCCACCAAAGTATCTTCAAGTCACTTGAAAAGCCCATGCCCTGACGTGTCATCAACCTTTATAAACCCAAGAAACAACTCTTCCACCTTAACTTCACTTTCATCCTCAACATCCACACATCTTATAACAATCAACATTTGTTCTTCATGACTTAGATCCGAAGTACAATCAAGGATAATCTAAAAGTACTTTGTTTTTAAAATCTTTCTTCTAATTTTTTCTTTAATCTCATTTGCCAACAAGTTTATCAATTCATTTTGAATTTTGTGGCTAAGATAATGATTTTGAACTTTTTTATCTACCACACACAGAATGTGATATTTCATAATAGGATCAAATTCCACAAGAAATTCAATAAGTTGACAAAAAAGCCCGTTATTCTTCTCATAAATCTTCTTATTACTTCCATCAAATGGAAAACTATTTTGAGAAAGTGTCTTTACCACCCCAATTATTCAAGCTAGTATCAACTACCAACGAACTCTCTCTTTGTTGATTAGTGTCTCCATTTGTTTGTCAATTATTGCTTCTTGTTTAAGTCTCATTTGCAAGTTCACCCACTTCACGACATTGTGGTTGTGTTCTGGATTCTTTTCATGATCTCTGAGCTTTGTAAGAAGGTTATGCCAATCACTAGTTCCATTTTCAGCCAAACTAGTTGTCATTAGTTTATGCTTGAATAACTTGCAATAAAAATGAAAGACCCTATCCAACCCATTTGAATACACAAGCCACTTCCTTTCTTGCTTCTTACCATTTGGAAGATTACAAGTGTAAAGTTTAGAAAAAAAGTATCTCCCACGATTAGGTTCTTTTGGAAACTCATCATTTTCTTTTAAGATCTTAATGAGACATTTTTTAACCAACATTACCCTTTTAGTGTCATTAATAATTCCCTACAACCTCGGATCGTAGTTCACATCAACATCTTTCTCAAGGTTAAGCATATTTATACTAGCTTCTTCATTAACACCTCCATCCTCAAAATTATCATTCATAAAAGTATGGTCTTCATTATGCTCCTCCCTAAATTCATCATTTGCTACATCAACACCTTCACTCTTGTGAACCTCATCCATATCTTCACCACTAGCTTCTTCCTCACTAAATTCTTCATTTGCTACAACACTTTCGTTAGGCTCCACATGGAATTTATTCATATCTTAACCACTAGCTTCAACTTGACTTAAAGATTGAGATTTTAGAATTCTTACACTAAATAGGTTAGAAATCGAACCCTTAAATGATTTTGCCATTATATCCTTTCATTGTTTGGCTTTTCTATTATAATATCCCGAGTTTTGTTTTCGAGATCTCACTCGTTTATTTTCATTACCATTCTTCATCATAATACCTAAAACCTATATGATATTACAGTCTTATTCAAATAATAAAAAATTATATATATTACAATCCTAAAAATCTAAACTAATACCTATTAATATTATTCTACGTTTAGCCGTCTGTTAACTAAAAAATGTTTTAGTGTTAATAACACTATTACACTCTTACAAAAGAATTAAAAAAAAAAAAGGAAAAAAAAAAAAAAAAACAACAACACATACAAATAAATCTAATGCGCAGCACTCTCATCCAAAGAATAAAAATAAAAATAATACCAAACTACATGCTACACTACACTATTTGGTCACATGCCCACAGGCCACACAGACACAGCACAAGTCACAAGTGCATAAACACAGCACAACAACACAACATTTAAAATAACAAATAAATATTCAACAACACAACATTCAAAGTCTTTAATAACTCAACAGCACAACATTCAAAGTCTCAAACAAACACAAAATAAATACTGAGACACCACTGCACTCACAAAGTAAGTGATTATATAATTTATGTAGAAAACCTAAATCTAATAGGAATAATAATGGAGAAATATTTAGAGAGATAGAGAAGAGATTGTGGAAGAATGGAGGCTAGGGTTTTTCACGTGGTTCGGCTATGTGAGCCTACGTTCACAGGATGTAGCCAATGGACTACATCTTTATTATATTCTCTTTGTATGATATTTTGGATGATTACAATGTGTTGTGAGATGTCCTATTTATACATAGGACTACTAACACAACTCTCATATCTAACCTATGTGAGATTCCTTAACATTCTTCCTCAAACTCAAGGTGTAATTTTTAATGTAGCCTTTGAGTTTGGTAACAAAAAAATAGCTCAAATATCTTGACTCAACTCGGCTTGGCTTGTATCTCAGTTCAGATTTCGGCTCAGAGGCTTGGTGGCTTAGATTTTGGCTTGGGAACTTCGATCT
The DNA here is from genome assembly GCA_014362285.1 of Fagus crenata. Classification (NCBI taxonomy): domain Eukaryota; kingdom Viridiplantae; phylum Streptophyta; class Magnoliopsida; order Fagales; family Fagaceae; genus Fagus; species Fagus crenata. The sequence goes on from BKZX01029026.1 coordinate 43,471, forward strand.
CGGCTTGGCTTGGTCAGATCATGGCTCGAGGGCTCGAATCGCAGCTCAGTGGCTTAGAGGCTCGGATCTTGAAATGGTCTTGGCTCAAGATCTCAACTCAGTGGCTCGATGGCTTGGCTCGATCTCGGCTCATGAAGATAAAATTAAAAAGAATATCACACATTTTTTTTTAAAAATTTTTTTCTTATTATTTTTTTTCCAAATTTTGAAATTTGAATTTTTTTAAAAATAAAAATCAAAAAGAAAATGGATCGGATTGGTATATGGGTCAGGCAAACCGCGGGTCAGAGGATGACGTGGTGCCTTCCGATTGGTGACACATTTCAGGAAGAACAGTGAGGAGCGTGCGGCGTGTGAGAGAAATGCATGGGACGGCCGGAATTTCGACTGGCACGTGGAGGTACGTGCGTACTCCGATTGCCTCGATTTTTCCGGTGGTGAGTAGAGCGGCCTCCAATCTATCGAATGAAAGTGGTCACCACTTGAATCAATGTCTGGAAGAGGTAGAATCGAGACTTGGTGAAGCGGCGGTGCGTGAAGAGATCTCAGAGTTTTCCGAAGCTATAGGCCGCGCGTGGGAGTGCATGTAGGCTTGGATTTTGATTGGGTAACAAGTTTTTGCTGATCTTGAAATGAGAGACTGATATTTGTGATCAATTTTCAAAAAAAGAAAGATTTGTGGTGAGGAGCTTTTTGGATGGGATTTTTTTTTTGAAATGCGGAAGTGGAAGGATCGAATTGCTTGTGAGAGCTTTAGAGCTTTGATACCATGTAGAAAACCTAAATCTAATAGAAATAATAATGGAGAAATATTTAGAGAGATAGAGAAGAGATAGTGGAAGAATGGAGTCTAGGGTTTTTCACGTGGTTTGATTATGTGAGCTTACGTGCACAGGATGTAGTCAATGTGCTACATCTTCTTTTTGTATGATATTTTGGATGGTTACAATGTGTTGTGAGATGTTTTATTTATACATAAGACTACTAATACAACTCTCATATCTAACCTACGTGGGATTTCTTAACAATGTATGCTTAGACACCACACCATTGAACTGACAAAATAAATACTCAAATGACACCACAACATTCAAAATAATAAGTGATTATATAATTTATGTTCAGTCAAAAAGTTAAAAGAAGAATAATTTATGTTCAGTCAACATTCAAAATAAGCAATCATCAGACAACCACTGCACAGCCACTCACGGACCACCACAGTCCACAAATAATTCACTTTTTTTTTTTTTTTTAAATATATATATATATATATATATTTTTATAATAGGTCCACAGGACCACACGGTCTACATATAATTCATAAAACATCACATTCATTTTTCAAAACTCAAAAGTCACTGAGACAGTGAGACTATGAGAGAGAGAGACAGAGAGATAGAGAGTCAGAGAGAAATACATTTGGCTTAGCCTGGGTTCCGGGCTTCCAGCGTGCCGTGCCACCGTGCGTCGGGCAGTCGGGGTCACTGTGTCCTGTGTGCGTCGGCGTCAAGCTCCTTTGCATATATATTGTTTTTATTTTTGTTTTTGCCCCTTTGAATATATATATATATTTTTTGCTTTTTGCTTTTGCCCCTTTGAATATATTGTTTTTGCCTTTTGAATATATATATTTTTTTCTTTGCCCTCTGATTTTTATTATTATTTTTTTATGTATACTGATAAAAAATTTCTTTTAGGTATACAAATTTATTTTTTATTGTTTTTTTTTAATGTATGTATACGCATAATTTATTTATTTATTATTATTTTTTTTATATGTGTAGTATAAATTTTTTTTTTTTTTTCATTGGTTGCGGTGGAGGGTTACCTTAACCCAAGGGCTTGCTTGCTTACTCTAGGACCAGCCTATTTAGCATTTGGCCTACGTTCAAAGGCCACGATGAAGAATTTCTCTAACAAAGATAGAGATTACAATTATGGTGTAAAGACATTCTCACAAATCCCAAAAACCCATGACACCCAAGTAGCTCTCTCACAAGTAACAAGTAATAAATAATAGAGAATTTCTACTCCTTATTCCAATGTGCGGCTCTAAACCAATTAATAAATCTCAATTAAATACTAAATACTAGAGAAATTGATGATGACGCCAAAAAAACTACACCAAACTAAACCGAAGAAGCTACACCACAATATACTCACCACTCAAAACCAAAGCCGCACACGGTTTTCTCGCTAATTGTTGCGGCACACAAAACAAATTAATATACGGCACACCTCACAAATAAGCCAAGTCGTGACTTATATATGATGTTTTAAGTCGGCAACAGGTTTTCTAATGCAACTTACCCACGGAAATTTAATGTTGCCATGCACAGATAGAACTAATGTGGTTAACCAACTTGAGTAGGACTCCAATTCTCAAGTCGGCCAAGAATTGTTTCATAACCTGAATAAGACAAAAGCATCATTAATTGGGTTTTAATCCAATGTGATGCCAACCTACATGAACTTGGTGCACTCATTCAAGCCAGGGTGGAGTCCAACATGTGGGTTGGACTACCGTGGGGTCACGGATAGTAAGTCTCCACTTTAGGATGTTGATATTCTTTGTAGTTTAGTCTTTCAAATCCTTGTGTTAGGTGGTTAGTGCAAAAATATTTGTAGGGTTTTTACTCCGTTTGAGGGTTCCTCTTTGTAACCATATCACGTGTTATTTACATTTCCGCAATTTATTATTGTGATATTGGTTACGTTGTTGCTCTATTAATTTGCTTTATTTGCTTATATGCATTTGTTTTGCTAAATTTTGAATCCAACGCATAATTTATTAATTAACACGTTGAGATTAATTTAGTTAAAGGCATTGTATAACCGGGGTATAAATTGAGTTTAATTAAAGTTGATTTTAAACTCTCATATTTACAATAGTATACATCAACAGCATTGAGAACATATATTATTATTATAAGAAGCTTACGTTAAAAAAAAAAAAAAAAAAAAGTGATTAACAAGCAATAAAGCTATTTTATATTCTATATCTACTCGAATCTTTTAATAATCTATTATTGATCATGGAGGTACGGCTACTTTCTTGTTCACTATCATTTCCAGGGTTGAAGGTAAAACAAGACCAAAACTCGAAGCAAGCTGAAGCCCGTGAACTGCTTACGGAAATATGTGCTCATGTTTACAAATCTGATATTGAGAATTCACGTGAAAATGAAGAGATTTCACAATTGATATTTGTTGCAGCAGAAGTAGGCAACATTGAATTCTTGATTGAGCTTATTCGTATTAAACCTGATCTTTTATGGAAAAAAGATACAGAAGGACGAACTATTTTTCATATTGCAGTTCAGGAACGCCATGGTAGCATCTTCAGTTTACTAAATGAATTGGGCTCAATTAAAGATCTAATACTAGAAATTACAACTGATGATGAAAACAACATGCTACACTTAGCTGCAAAATTGGCACCTGAACATAAGCTCAATGCTATATCAGGAGCAGCTCTTCAAATGCAACAAGAACTATTATGGTTCAAGGTACTTATTCATATGCTTTGTTTTGAACTTTTAGCATATTTTGTACATATGTTTCATGTTTTTAGCATTGTCCTTGATTATGGCTTGAATCTAGGCATATCAATTTCATTATTTCTACATAATCATTTCATAGAATGTTCTCTCCTGTTTCCCCTTAGTCTCTAGTTTCAATTTCTACATAAAAGTTTTCAGCATTTTAGGACTAATAACAAGTCTCTCATGTAAATTTCCTTTGATTTGCAATGATAGGCGATGAAAAAGGTAGTAAGATCTTCGTTCATGGAAATGAAAAATAATGAAGATGAAACACCATATGTTTTATTTGCGAATGCGCATGAGAAGTTAAGGAAGGATGGAGAGAAGTGGATGAGGAACACAGCTAACTCATTAATGCTTGTTGCAACACTAATTGGCCAGATAGTGTTTAGTGGCCAACCAGATGATGGATCGAATCATAGTTCTGAGAAATCTAAACTTGTTATGGCCTATTCAGTTTCAAGTGCAATAGCATTATTTAGCTCTTCAACATCTTTGATAATGTTCGTGTCCATCCTCACCTCGCGTTATTCATTCAAAGACTTCCGTTCTTGGTTACCTATTAGATTGATGATTGGAGTCACATCACTTTTCATCTCAATTGCCACTATGATGGTAGCATTTTGCGCATCATTTTCTTTGAAATATCAGAATCATCAGAAAATTCCATTGATCGCTATTCTATTCGGTTCATTTTCTTGTTTGGCAATCTTATATGGGTTGCTGAAGTACCGGCTATTATATGATATAGTCCGATTTACCTATTTTTCTACCTCTCTCTTTCAGTCGCATCAACGTTTACTATACTAGCATGCGATGGCCAGCCAAGTCAACTTTTCTACTGCTTTCTTTAAACTTTCTGCTGCTAGTGCTTTCTATTGCTTTCTTTTATATGTGTAAAATGTAACTAAATTTGAACTCCAACGCTAGGACGTTCTCGAGCTTATTTATATTTGTAATGGTTTACGTATGTTTCATGCCAATATGTAACAGACTTACTCTCCTTCTCTCCATGTGTATCTATGTCTCTTAGGGGTGTGTGCTTTGTGCAGCTATATGTTCGTGTTCGTGTTTGTGTTTGCTTTTATTCATTTATTTTTTAAATAAAATTAATTATCAAAAGAAAATAAAAAAAAATTTCTAACCCAAGCCAATAAAAGAGGAAGAAAGAAAATTTGTATTGATTGGATGAATATGTCAGTTATTGTCAATGTAGAAATAATTCAACCTAACGAGTAGAAAAAAATTCCCAAGAGGTATAACCAATTTGCATTCAATATTTGCAACATTGACTTAAAGTACTTGAGAGAAGGTCAGTCCTTTTTTATTTTTGACATAAAAAAGGTAAAAATATACCACCTCTGTAGTATACTCTTAAAACAGAGAACTAACTTGTGGTTTATTTTGTGACACTTACCTCTCTTGCAATTTACTTTATGAAGCATTTCCATTAATTTTAACATAATTTGTTGATGTAACAAGTGCCAACACCTATTTTTTAATTTGTGAAAGATCGAATTAAGGAAAAAAATTTGTTTTACCTTAAGCTTACTTCTTGTGAACATGCACAAGCCCAAAATGAGGATTGAAGAAGTTAGAGAGATAACCAAAGATGTCGGGGGAGAACAATCTTTTCCTTCAATTATTTCAAAACTAATAGAAAACTAATGCGATGTGCGGTTAATGTTATAAGTTATGGTATGATTATGAAAGTGATACATCATTTTTTTTTTCTGCCTTTTGTTTTGGTAAGAACTTGATGTAGATGATGTATTTGTCTTGAAAATCCATTAGTTTTAGTTTTTTAGAGTAATAAATTACATGAATTTGGTCTTTTGAGTAAATAAAAGTTTAGTACAAAATATTAATTTAATACTATGTTGTTGCACCCTTTTTTTTTTTTTTTTTTTGAGAAAGAATAAGTAATGATTTTATTGAGTAAAAATGTCTTTCAGAATTACACTGTGAACATCTGGAGGCATAAATTGCGTCCATAAAGTACAATCTTCAATGGTCTTTGCCTTCTTGGCCAAATGAGCAGCCCCGTTAGCTATGCGATTCACATGTGAAAAACTGTACCAGTCTAAGTTGGTAGTCTCTTCCTTTGAACCCATCAGAATGTTCCCGTATGAGGTGAGGTTCGTGCTTGAATTCACATGGGTGAAGCATCTCCTTCAAACTCCACCGTAGATAGACCCAGATTCTTAGCAAGCCGTATCGCTTCAAGGGCTGCAAAAGCTTCCACCACCACTAGTGAGGAGGGCAATGGAATTCTTTTTGATAGGGCTGCCTTGGAATTCCGTTGCAATCTTTGATGATAACACCAACCCCTGCCGCATTTACGTTAAAGAATAATGCACCATCAAAATTGACTTTGCGAGATTATCTTATGGAGGTTTCCACTATACCTCTCTAAAGGGAGGAGTGTGAAGGCCAGTTATTGACTGGCATAACTCGTATTCTTTCATGATCATACGTACGTGCTTGTAGTCGAATGTTTAGGATTGTTTTCTAGACTTGTTCCATTCTTCCTTTGTTCTGCCTATTCCATAATTTTTCTTGTTGCACCCATTTGAAATTATGATATTTGCATAAGTGAATTGTGATTTTCAGGTTTTGATGGTTATGGTCACTTCCAATTAATACAACAATAACGCTTTGTTTGTTTCGCTGGAAAACGTTTTTCGGAAAACGACTCATTTTCTAGAAAACATTTTTTTGAAAAACTGACTTATTTTCTTGTGTTTGATAACGACCTTGAAAATGAGCTGAAAACATTTTATAATGTTTGGTACACACACAAAATCAGTAACAAAAAACTACCCAAGTAGAAATAGAAAACTATCTGTATAAAATGGATAAAAGTAGAAGGTGGAGAAAAAACTATTATATCAGGCTTGTACCACAGAAGTATAACAGAAAATTGAAGAATTTCTTGGTCTAGGATTTTGTACTAGTGAAGAGGCTTTCACACAAAAAAGTGTGAAGCTATGTCTGTCAATGTTTTATCTATACAGAGGAATACAGCATGTCAACAACATATCAGTTAACGGTAATATAACGTATCAAATAACATAAATCAAGGAGTGGACTATGTACACTCCTAATTGGAAAATAATTCAAATCCCATAAATCGAGGAGTGAATCTGTTAAACTCCTAAAATAGAGGAATCATATTCCTAAACCAAGAGTGATTCTCCTAAACTTTAGCTAAGCTCTTGTTTGACTTATCACTCCCCCTCAAGCTGGAAGGGGGTGGAGGCAAAACTCCAAGCTTGATCCGTAGGCCATGAAAGGAAGCTTTTGGGCAAAGCTTTGGTGAAGATATCAGCAAGCTGTAAATGTAAGGGTACAAAGTGAGAAACAAGAGCACCAACAACTACCTTTTCGCGGACAAAATGCACATCCAACTCAATGTGTTTAGTACGAGCATGAAAGACCGGGTTTACTGTCATATGGAGAGCACTACTGTTATCACAGAACAAAACCAGAGGAGCTGAAAGATGAAGGCCAATGTCACGAAGGAGGTACATAATCCATGTAAGTTCAACAGTGGTGGAAGACATGGAACGATATTCCTCTTTTGCACAAGAGCGAGAAACAGTAGCTTGCTTTTTAGAGGCCCATGAGATGCAATTGGCACCTAAATAAATACAGTAACCAGTAGTAGAACGTTGAGTATCAAGACAACCCGCCCAATCTGCATCAGAAAAGCCCTAAAAAGATAGGGAAGACCGCGATAGTAACTGAAGTCCATAATCCAATGTGCCTTATAAATATCGTAAAATACGTTTGATGGCTTGAAAGTGAGAGGCACCAGGTTGATGCATAAACTAACATACCAAGTTAACAACGTGAGTTAAATCAGGACGGGTCAAAGTAATATAGTGCAATGCACCCACAATGCTACGATAGTTGGCGGCACTTATGAGAACATCATCCTCACGATGGAGGTTATGCTTTTGAGCAAGGGGAGTTGTGATGGGATTACAACTAGTCATGGAAGAGCGAGCAAGAAGGTCATGAGCATGTTTTTGTTGAGAAAGAAATAGGCCACCAGAATAAGGGTGAACTTCAATTCCTAGGAAATAGTGTAAGGGACCTAAGTCTTTCATGGAGAATTCGGAACTAAGTCAGGGGACTAATTTGGTCGAGATAGGTGACTTATTACTAGTCACAATAATATCATCAATGTATACCAAGAGGAGAACAATAGCATCATGAGCATGAAAGATAAATAAAGAAGAATCAGCAATGCTACAAATAAAACCAAGGCGAAGAAGAAAAGAGCTAAAACAAACAAACCAAGCCCGTGGGGCTTGTTTGAGGCCACAAAGTGCCTTGCGAAGTCGACAAACATGGTTTGGAAAAAGAGATTTAGAAAAGCCAGGAGGTTGTTCCATATCAACAACTTCCTTGAGATGTCCATGTAAAAAAGCATTTTTGACATCAAGTTGGCGAATAGGCCAGCCATGAGTAGTTGCAAGAGAAAGAGCTAATCAAATTGTAAGGAGTTTAATGACTGGGCTAAATGTTTCAAAGAAATCAATGCCTAAAGATTGGGTGTACCCTTGAGTAGCTAACCTTGCTTTAAAGTGTTCAACAGAACCATCTGACTTAAGTTTTGTCTTGAAGACCCAACGAGACCCAACAACATTCATTTCGGCTTGATAAGGAACCAACTCCCAAGTATTATTTTGTTTCAAGGCAATGAGCTCATCACACATAGCTGCAAACCAATGAGGACTTTGAATAGCAGATTTAGCTGTTTTAGGTTCAGTGGTGTCAGTATCAAGAAGAGCAACCATGCCATGTTGATCACGAGCCTTCTTCCTGGTGAGCATCGGGTGAACATTAGTGATGGAAGTTACTGGAGCAGGGAGCTACGAAACAATGGGCAAGTCAATGTGGAGTTCACCCGGGAGCTGCGATGTGGTACTGGAAGATGCGTGGGAAGCAATGGAGTCAGCTGGTGCGGATTGAGAAGAGGCAGCCGAGACTAGGGAAGAAGGTGCTGGCACGTCAAGGATGGAAGCAGCTGACAGAGGAAACTCGGGCATCACAAATTGAGGGGCAGCAGGAGCTACAATAGTATCGGTGTTAGCTGTGTCAGGAACACTTGGAGCAGCCGCAGCACGAGTGTCAACACAGGTGTGTGGAGTAATAAGTGTTTCCACGGGGAGAGAGACAACTGAAGGTGCAGGAACAATGAGAGGAGCAGCCGCAACACGAGTGTCAACACAGGTGTGTGGAGTAATAAGTGTTGCCACGGGGAGAGAGACAGCTGAAGGTGCAGGAACAATGAGAGGAGCAACTGGAACAGGTGTCGATGCAGCAACTTGAGAAGAGAGGACAGGTGGTGCGGCTGGAACAGATTGCAATGCTGAAGCAGGAGGTGTACATGATGAATTATTCAGCAAAAAACCATTAGAGAATTCTGAGAAAGCAGAGATAGTTCCACTATTCAAAGAATGAGAGAATAATTGTTTAGGATTAGTATAGGGAAAAATTGTTTCATAAAAAACAACATGTCGAGAGATATATACTCATTTGGATGGTGGATGAAGACACCTGTACCCTTTGTGAGTGGGACTGTAGCCAAGGAACACACATGGATAAGATTTTGCGCCAAATTTATTCTTGGAGTAATCACGTAAATACGGAAAACAACGACCTACAAAAACTTTCAAAGATGTATAATCAGGATATTTATCATAAAGTTTAAAAAATGGAGTTTCCATGTTAAAAAAAAGTAGAGGGAAGCCGATTAATTAAGTACACAGCAGTGTTAAAAGCTTCAACCCGCAAATTCTTTGGCAGCTGAGCAAGTAAAAGCATAGTTAGACCGGTTTCGACAATGTGACGATGCTTCCTTTTGGCAATGTCATTTTTTTTTTCAGGTGTTCCGGGACAAGATATATGCTTTATAATACCATGTAGATCTAAATGAGCTAAAAAATCGTGAAGTTCGAATTCACCACCTCCATCACATTGAAAAATTTTAATTTTAGAATTAAACTGATTTTCAACCATTCTGTGAAAAGAAAGAAAAGTTTTAAAAATTCAGACTTATGTTTCAATGGATAAAATCAAGTAAAACGTGTATGATCATCAATAAATATGACATAATATCTAAAATGTAGAACTGATGAAACATGAGCTGGTCCCCACAAATCACAATGAATTTTGGATAAAGGAATAGAATCAATTTTGTAATTCAATGAAAATGGAAGACGACAACTCTTACCCATTTGACAACTACTACAAATGTTCTCAGTTTTTAACCAACTAGACACATCAATAAATTTCTTAGAATCTAAAACATGGAGCGTCCTAGAATTAGGATGTCCAAGTCTTTGATGCCAAAGAGCTACAGGTGCTTTGCCTGACTTTATTGCTGCTAGAGCTTCAATTGCTCCCCCTGCATCCAATGCATATAAACCACCTTTTCTATGTCCTGTTGTCAAGATTGTCCCCGTTGTTTGGTCCTTTATCTTAAAACCAAAAGAGCAAAATTCAAAAAGACAGAAGTTATCCTTTGTTAATTTTGTCACAAATATCAAATTTTTTTGTAATGGCAAGGCTAACCAACACATCACGAAGTTTCAATTTTCCATAAGGAGAGTGTAAAGTTGTATGACCAACATGAGAGATTTGCAAGCGTGACCCATTGCCTACAATAACATGATCATAACCATAATAAGGAGTATAGGTTCTGAGATTACCTTTATCAAAAGTCATATGAGATGTGGCGCCAATATCAGTATACCAGTTTGGATCATGATCGTGTGCATCTGACAGAGTAGTTGTGGCAAGAGCTTGAGATAAATTTTCATTAGTTTCATGGGAGTAATCATACTTGTACCAACACTTAGATGTTGGATGACCAATCCGGTCACAGATTTGGCATTGAGTAGGAGGCTTTTGAGATTGCTGTTGCAGATTGTGATTAGGCTGAAAGGTACCTCCTTTAGATGGTGTTCCTCCACGGGTGTCATGTGGGCTGAATTGATCCATGTGGTTTGAGTAAGAACCACGACCAAAGGAGTGTTGGGAAAACCCTGGAAGAGCAAATCCATTGCCTCTAGAGGAGAAAGGGTGACCAATGTTGTGACTACGACTATAGAATTGACCTTTTCCTCTATTGTATTGAGCAACAAAGATAATATTTTGATTTGGTTCTTCCTTTTCTTTAAACTGAGTTCCTTGGTTGCGAATATCATAGCCTTGTGGAGCAGTAACAAACTGGTTGAATGTGGGAAAGGGAGGTTTTGACACCATAGTTATATTAAACACATCATATTTCTTTCCCAAACAATGAGATAGTTGAACAGTTTTGTCTTCATTAGAAACTGGTTTCTGTATAGCAACAAGGTTGTCACAAATAGATTTAAATCGCTTCAAAATAATCCCCCAACGAAATTGTGTCTTTCTTAGGTATCTGAAGCTATCTTTTGAGGTGTAGTTCTTTTTCTTTAGTTGCTTGAAGATATGTTTCTTCTAAGCCAATCCATACTTCTTGTGCAATAGTCATCCCAACAACATGCCCAAGAGCTTCTTTGGAAAGTGTTCCAGTGATCCAACTACGTAGCAAAAGATCAATGTTTATCCATTCATCAAATTTTGGGTTTGGGATTGACTCACCAGATTCTTTTAATATTTTCGGCTCAGGTGCATCATTTGTTAGATGATTCATAAGTTTCAGACTTTGAATCAATGGGAAGATCTACATTCACCATATGTTAGCCTCAAGGTTTCAATACCTATTACTCGGCTAATTAATCCAAGGACATTCATGTAGTTTTGATGATAACCATGATTTTAAGTTATTCATAAATGATATTTTCATATGAACTAATGATTTATGTTTAAAGCATAAATGTTGACTATTAATTTAATTGGACCAACATGGCCAATTCAAATATCAAGCAAATGCAAAGTCGACAAGTTGCTGAAGATCAAAGTCATCAAATCTCAAGACAAAGAAATCAAGCTCAAGAATCATGCTCCGAGACATATGAGAAGTAAGAGTTAAGTTTTGTAAAGTTTATTAAGATTTGATCTTTAAGGCTCAACTTTAAAAACAACTTAAATTGATTTTCAAAATATTGACAAAGTCAACATTAATGGCTAGATTGATATTTAAAGACAACCATGAAATCAATTACGTATGAAAAATTTCATAAACATAAAAGTTTTTCAAAATATTGACAAAGTCAACATTAATGGCTAGATTGATATTTAAAGACAACCATGAAATCAATTACGGATGAAAAATTTCTTAAACATAAAAGTTTTTCAAAATATTGACAAAGTCAAAATTAATGGCTAGATATTTTTGAAATTCAAAAACAACAATGTGAACGCAAACATATCAATTACGGCTGAAAAATTTCTTAAGGTAGCCGACATGTAAGACTTGTAGGAGCATATGAGTTACAATCCCATATGCCTCCACCTACGTGCAATACATGCACACCTTGCTGAAAGTAAGCTTGACAAATATAAGGAAATGTTGACTTAGTGGCACAAGCTTATTAAAGGTGATTGACAAGCTAGGTGGTTTGAATTAATTACATGAATCACATGGGATAATAACCCATGAATCTCCAAAAGTCATACAAATTAGCTACTAGCAGATTTGGATATCTTTGGCTGAAAATTGTGCTGACAAAAAGCAGAAAAGTTTTTTCAAAAGATTTCAAAAAAAAAAAAAAAAAAAAAAAAAAAAAGACGGTTTGATTGATTGAATTAAGTTTGTGTCCGTTGGAGAATCAAAACTCTGTCAAAGACTTGCAGCAAAGTTCGGTGCAGAAAAGTAATGAATATAAGCTGGCATGCACTGGCACCGTTTATTTGAAAAGGTTATTTGAATTTTAAAAAGTCACGCTAATTATTCAAAAGGCTGATTGCAATTTTCAATTGTCGGTTAAAGCCTTCTTTCTTTCAAATATAAGCCACAATTTTGACTAAGTAAACATGGGCAATAATCCCATGTGATGCACCATTCATGTGGCCAAATACAAGCCACACCAAAGCCCAACAAATCTTCTGACATTGGCACCGTTTATTTGAATTTTAAAAAGTCATGCTAATTATTCAAAAGGCTGATTGCCATTTTCAAATTGTCGGTTAAAGCAATCTTCTAACATTGGCACTTTATTATTTAAAATTATATAGAATCATGATTGTGTTTTCTAACAAACAAAAATTTTCAAAATTCAAATTTCCTTTAGTCGATTGATTGAACAATATATAAAGAGAATAGAAGAGAGAAACAAAAACAACATAGCATACAAGAGAAATCAGAGAAAGAAAAGAAAATATCTTTTACATCAATCCATCCCTTCTCAAGCTTATATTTTCATATCATTCAAAATCCTTGATTGAAAATCAAATTTTTCTAAACACTTTTTGAGCCATATTGATCAAATCCTTGATATACTATTAGAGTGAGCATATTGTGTACAATTACTCTTTGAGAGAGCCTTATCTTGTACAACAAATACTTTGTTGAAACCTGTGAGTATTTTGTTAGGGTTTTGGTATAAATCCTAAGGAGTGAAAAGGATTTTTCACTCGGTGGTTATTCTTCACTGTGTAAGGAAGATTTGTAACGGTTTGATCTTCACCCGAAAGAAAATTGTCAAATAGTGGATTTGGGAATCCTCAAGAAGTGTTCTTGAGGCGGGGACGTAGGCAGGGAAGCCGAACCTTGATAACAATCATTGTGTTTGATTTCCTCTATCTCTATCTCTTACTTATTCAATTGCTTATATATGCTTGTGTTTGATTTTCTATCATATCTATATTGCAATTGAATTGTGTTCTTAAATTTGTTTAATCAGTTTCTGCTAATTGAAAATAGTTTTTAATTCCGCATTTAAATCGAAAAAGTTTGCCTCAACTTAAATCACCCCCCCTCTTAGGTTGATATTTGGGTAACACCATATGAGATAATTGGTAGCATTTAGCTTAATCGACACTATAGAAATTAGATTGTGAAGGTTTGAAGCAGAGAGGGAAAAGGACGTTGAGGAGGTAGCCATTCACACGTTTGAATATCAAGAGCTTAGCGCTCTAATACCATGAAGAATTTCTTGGTCTAGGATTTTGTATCAGTGAAGAGGCTTTCACACAAAAACGTGTGAAGCTATGTCTATCAATGTTTTATTTATGGAGAGAATACAGAGGAATATAGCATGTCAACAACATATCAGTTAATGGTAATATAACGTATGAAATAACATAAATCAAGGACTGGACTATGTACACTCCTAATTAGAAAATAATTCAAATCCCATAAATCGAGGAGTGAATCTGTTAAACTGCTAAAATAGAGGAATCATATTCCTAAACCAAGAGTGATTCTCCCAAACTTTAGCTAAGCTCTTGTTTGACTTATCAAAAACTATCTATATAAATTGGATAAAAGTAGTAATCATTGCTTTCTTTTACATGAGTACAAGCATTTGAAAAACATATGACAGTAGTATACTAGTATAGTACAACTAAAAGATCATGTTATACTCAATTACATATCAAGCCCCCGCTCAACCGTAGTTGAACTTCTCCATATTATTGAGCTATGTTTAAGGAAATATTTACTAAGGAAATGCTAAACTAATCACACAGTTTAATTAAATGTGTACACAATAAACATTTGACATTTGAATTTGAAATGAAATCATATAAGCATTTATGGAGAGATCAACCAGATAGAAATACCTCAATTGTGGCCACCCAAATTGCAAAAAAAAAAAAACATTGCATAACTAACAAGGAAATGAAGCATCATTTTTAGCAGCTTCTGTTCATGGTAACGTCTCATTTATTTGGCAAAACATTTGTGGAGCAAAGGAGGCTTTGGCTATGGATTTGAGGTGGAGAGTGGGCTCGGGTACACAAATTCGAATATGGAAGGATAAATGGTTGCCTTCACCTTCAACTTTTAAGGTTATCAGCCCGGTTCGGGAGCTTCATGCAGATACCACTGTGGATCAGCTCATTGATAGAGACACAATGTCGTGGCATCATGATCTTCTTAATAGAATTTTTTTGCCTCGGGATGTAGAGATAATTCAGAGTCTTCCTCTTAGCTCCAGATGCCAGAATGATTCACTCATTTGGACTGAAACAAAGAAGGGTATTTTCTCTGTCAAGAGTGCATACAAAATGTTATTGGCTAAATCTACCAGCACTGAGCCTTCGTCTCCTACTTCTCGGGGTATTGAGTCACAGCTTTGGCCCACTGTCTGGTCAGCTCAGGTACCACCCAAAGTTAAACTATTTATATGGAAAGCTTGTTCGAATATTCTTCCTACTTAGACCAAGTTGTTTGACAAGGGTATTTCTAATTCTTTTTCGTGCAAATGGTGCTTGGAGGAGCCTGAAACTTGTTCCCACATTCTGTGGGGTTGTGAATTTGCTCAGAGGGTGTGGTTTCGTGCTTTGGATCCAACAACACAGATCAGATTTGATGTGGGCAAAACTTTTAAGGAGTTTGTTAGTATGTGTATTTTTTATTTCAAAACTCCAACTCTAGAAATCTCTTTTACCACGGCTTGGGCATTATGGAATCCTAGGAATGAAATCCTGTATGGCTAGGTGGCCTATATTCACCAAATGATCAACATTCTTTCAACCATTTTCTCAAATATCTCATATGCATACACAAATTATCAAACACATGTTACATAAGCATACAAATGAAAATAACAACGAGAGATAGAAAGCGTAAAATAACAAAAGCAAATTATCATTTTGCTCAACATTCTTTCATCCATTTCTCAAACAACACATTGACAAATTATCAAAGACATGTAAAATAAAAAAACAAAGATCCAAAACCGAAACAAATTTCCCAAATAAGAGTATCAATAGATATACCTGCTGCTTGATCTCGAAACCGATGGCACACTTGGTGACATTCCAGATGCGATCGTTGTGCTGTGGTTGAACTCATGCAGAGCATGCCCTTGTGTAGCAGGCCATGACTTCGATGTTGATCAAGAGGAAAGTGTTTCTCTGTGTGTGAGAGAGAGAAAATTTAAAATTTGAGATCAAATTTTGAAGAATGAAAATTCAAATTCAACAGACCGCATAAAGAAAGATTTGAAAAAAAAAAAAAATTATGAAGACGGATGAATGGGGATTGAGATCCCATGAAATACCTATTGAGTGGTTGAGATTGAAAGTTAACTTCTTAATTTTCAATCTCAGCAATTTAATAAAAAATTGTTAAAAAATTTAAAAAGTAAAAAGTAAAAAAGTAAAAAAATTGTGAGAGAGAAAAAAGAATTGCAGCCCATGCAATATTTTTAAGCATTGCATGGGATCTCAATCCGATGAATAAAAGAAACAGCATTAAGTTTGTGTTCTTTGTTATGCTAATGTGTTAATTGATGCTTACATAATCCATTTTGATGATGTGTTCTTACCTGATTGGGCTGGACTACAAGGTCAGATTACTGACCTGGTAGTCCGGGACTACCAATAATTTCCCCCATGTAATACCCATTTAAGTTTTTTCTTTTCTTTCTTCTATAAAGAAAAAATAATAATTGTAGAAAGTTCAGATGGTGGGTTGTGCCCTAAATTTGGATTTGATTGTACGGAGATTGCCATGGTATCTTTTATCTTTCTTTTCTTCACCCAACATTGCTTTTCTTCTTTGATTTCTAATATTTCTTATCTTCTTCTGCTTCTACTCTTCTTTCTTCATCTACCCATAAACCCCCACCTCGATTTTTCTTTTATGATGCTGCAAGCCTCCATGGCTGATTCCTCTGTGAGCTCCACCACCACTCGCTGTTGCCATCGCCACCAAGAGCTATAGCCGCTGATTTATCTTCATCTTTTCCTCTCAAGCTTCTAGCCCTCTTTCTCATAATCTCACTAAGTCTCTTCTCCCTCATCTTACCATAAACCCATATTTCTTCCCTTTTCAATTTCAAATCTTTTTCTCCTTTCTTTTTCATTTTTCATTTTTTTTTTCTCCTTTCTCTTTTATTTTTTACTATGGCCAAAAACCCTATTTTCTTTCTCTGTTTACACATACCGGATTTAATTTCTTCCGTTTTATTTTTATTCTTATGTATTTAAGTTTAAATGAAAATTGGTTGTTGTGAATTGGAAGGAAGAAATGGTGGTGGTGAACCACTATTGATGGTTTTGGTAGATTGTTATGGCAGTGGTATGAGAGCTGCAATGTTAGCCTTTTTTTCATAAAAGATAGAAAGGAAAAATTTAATGGGTAGGATTACAAGGGTGGGTAAGTGAACAATTATAAAATGGTTTTAATCGGATTTTGGGTTTGCCACGTGAAGTGTCTAGGTGTAAATGAAAATTGATATCACCTTAATTAAAAAATTGTCACATCATCAATCTGCTAGCCACATACACATAAAGTTAACGAAGGCAAACAGAAAGACTAATGGTGTACGATTTTAAAACGTTAGGGATCAATTCTACTCGTTTTAAACATTAAGGACTAAACATGCAACTTGTATAAACGTTAGGGACCAATAATATATTTAACCATAAAAAAAATTTAAAATTATTTTAGTTAGTGTCGATTGACACCACTGAAATGTATGTAGCCCAGCCCATGGACTATGTGACTAACTCATCATGGGAATTGAAAATTTGAAATGGCCAAGAAAACGCGTGTATGAGAGAGAGAGAGAGAGACAAAGAGAGAGAGAGAGAGAAGCACTTTTTGTTACTCATCTATGAAAGCAAAAGGCCACATCAAAAAATGAAAGCAATAGGCATTTTTCTCATATCTACTTTTATGCGGTTGATGTTTTCTCCATGGTGGGTTGCAAAAATTTTGGGTTATGGTTGTATCGCTGTGGGTTGAGTTGGTGGCCTATGGCAGCAGCTAGGTTGATGGGGTGGTGACCGTTGTACTTGTGGTAGTAAGATATGGCATGGGTAACTTGATGATGGGTTGAGGATGGAATTTTTTCTTTTTTTTTTTAAGTGTGAAATTTTATTTTATTTATTTATTTATTATTATTATTATTATTTTTAATGGTGGTTTGATTTTTGTAGATAGATGAAACTTGGATCTCATACCATACCATGTTAAAGTTGTTTGGTGATTGAATGATAAAAAAAAAAAAAAAGAGAAAAGAGAAAAGAATGAGTAAAAATAAAAGGATTAACGTTGTTCCATTAATGGTTACTAGGACCTACATCCATGAAAAAAAGTCATTGATTATGGTTTTATCATGAATTCCCTTGTGTTATATTGGACCCAATGTTACTAATAATATAAAAAAAAAAAATGCCTATGTAATAAAAACCTTCGAAAAAAGTTGTTTCAACTATGAAGATGGCCCTCGAAAGGCGTAAATGGAAATACCGTTGAAAAAGATGTTTCAACGGCCTTCCCAACCCTCGAAGAAAGTATTTTATCTTTAAGGAGGTCATAACCCTTGATAAAAAGTGTTGGATTACTTCACGCATATTTCTTGTATCTAGGGTCAAAACCCTCGAAATAACTATTTTTATATTTTTAAAAAATTCTTTATTGCTAAACAGGGAACAATTGTATTCATTTTTTTTTTTTCTTTTTTTTGGATGAAATGAACAATTGTATTCTTAGTACACAAGAATAGTTAACAACCTTAAAAATTCTTAACAAAAAGAAAAAATAGAAGAAAAGAAAAAACCAAAATAGCGAGCATCATATCCCTCAAATTTTCCTTTCATTACAGACCTACTCACTTAATTCTCACCAATCTACAAACCAATGCCATATCAATAGGTCAAACGAACTATATTAACATGAATTCATATGTATCAAGTTCTAACTACATAAATGGTTTTATCATAGGTACTCCAAGATAAAACCTATATGCCAAGGAAACTAGCATGTCTTATGTACTACTATCGATGGAAAATAAGAAAACTAAAGATTATAAGGAACATATATATCAAAAACAAAATCAGCAATACCTCTTTATTAGAATCAACGACTAGTCCATTCATCAAAAGTCAGCACTGCAGCTCAGTAAGACCTAGCTTAAAAACAAAGATGGAGCTCTCTTGTGACAATTCCTTAATGGTGTGTTTGGATGAAGAATTTGTTAAATACACTGAAATTCATAAATGATGGGATTTACTTCCCCTTCATTTAAAATCCCATCATTTATAAATTTCCTTGTTTGGCTTTAATTTTTGTGAAAAATTTAAAGTTATAAGAATTGTAAAATCAACTAGTTTTCCTATTATATTTCAATTGCAAGTATATTATTTTGTTTTTCATTACTAGTAGTTAATTTTATTGAAGCTCATCTTTGCTCAAGGTTGGAACAAATAAACAAAAAATTATTGGTAAAATGTGTTGTAAGAAGAAAACACCCAGAACGTGAATAAGAGACAAAATAGCACATTTATTCCAATGGCAAATTCATTATACATTTCACTGACATACCAATATACCATCCAGTATATGTGGCAAAATTATGGCCTTGGCTTTGTTGTTAGTACGGTAGAGAAAGAGAAAAGTGGCAGTCCTTTCACTACCATACCCATGTGGCAAAGTAATAGCCTTTTCTTTTCTTTGTTCAGTTTTATTAGTAACGTAACAGTGAGACTTCCCTCATCAGAAAACTTTCTATCTTCTGTTTTTAGAGCATAGAAAAAGAGAGAGATCAGTGTCTAAACAAACCAAAATTCTGAATTTGCCAAAAAGTTTAAGGTAAGTGTTGATGGCTAAGACACCGAAGTTGAGATCGGAAAATATGTCGGAGTTGGAAATCAAGCGGTCTGCCATAGGGGTAAGTGTGATGTTGATGGCCTTAGTCTCTCCGTCGGCTAGAAGTGGGGCTTTGCTAGACAAGCTGGCCTCTATAATTGAGGAAGGAGGTGGCGGGAGTACTTGAAGCCACTTTGTTTGGGTTCTTCATGGCGAGATCCATGTCAAGAGTTTGCAAGGCCAAGAGACAAAATTTTATATAGATCATTGTTTATGTTGGGTATGGAGTTGGATTTTTTAGCACACGAAGATAAGAAATTGCGCGTTGGTAGTTAGTATGGAATTATAAAATTACATCTGTTTTGGGGGGATTTAGAGCCGGCATTTGTGACCCCCAAATTCCAGCTTTAAATCCCAAGGAAAATTTTAAATTCTGCATTAGGCTTTGCCAAACTCGTGATTTGTAAATAATGAATTTGAAATGCTGCCTTAACCCCAAATCCCGGCTACAAATGACACACCCAAACACACCATAAAGGTTTGTAGACGGTATTTTTTTTAGTAATATCTCTTGAGGTGGAGATTTTACCTTTGGTCTGTAGAAACAATATGACTACACTTAATATAAGGTCACTAGATTTGATAAAGATAATCCATGTGTAAAAAGGATAGACAAACAGAGAAAACGTCATTCCTCAAAAGCATACAAGTTTTGAAAATCAACCTAAGAATTCCTTTTAAAAACTTACAATACTATTTCTACAAATGCCCTTTTGACATGGCGCATTTTAGGTGCATCCTGCAGAATCATCTGCCTCAATCCGTAATTTATTGACCTGCCATATATGTTCAAAATAACTATCTAGATATAAATAACAGTTTATCAGATGATACCACCAAATTAAATATTAAAGTGAGCAGTATGTTTAGAATCAAAACATTGCATGGAAAGAATTTGTTATTGTAGAAAACCTAAATCTAATACAAATATAAAATGGAGAGAAATATAATTGAGAAGAGATTGAAAGAGAGGAAGAGTGATGGAGGCTAGGGCTTTACGTAGTTTGGCTATGTGAACTTACGTCCACAGGATGAAGCCAGTAGACTACATCTTTATTAATTCACTGTGTGTTTAAAATATTTGTGTGAGGTCCTATTTATAGGATAACTGTAAATAATAATAAACACATCTAAACAATGTGGGATACAAAGGAATTTATTCCTTAACATTTTTCCTCAAACTCAAGGTGTAAATTTTCATGAAACCTTAAGTTTGGTAACAAAATAAAACTCAAAACACAGCTTAACTTGGCTTGCCTAGTATTTTAGCTCAATGGCTCGGATCTCGGCTCAGAGGCTCGGATTTTGGCTTGGGGACTTAGATCTTGGCTTGGCTTGGCTTGGTTAGATCATAGCTCAATGATACGGATCACGGCTCAGTGGTTCAGAGGCTCGGATCTTGAATGACTTGGCTCGGGATCTTAGCTCTGTGGCTCAAACTCGGCTTATGAAGATAGAATCAAAAAATTATCCCACAATATATATATATATATATATATATATTTTTTTTTTTTCTCATACTGGTCACTGCCAGTTTCGTTCCTTTTTTTTTTTTTTGAACTTTTGAATTTTGAAAATTTTTTTAAAACATTGCAAATAAAAGAAAATAAAAATAAATACTACATTTTTTTTTCTCACTGGTCGCAGCCTGTTTCTGCCCTTTTTTTTTAATCTTTTTTTTTTTTTTTTTTAAATTAAAACATGAACGGATCGGGTCAGGCATGCAAACCGCAGATAAGAATGATGACGTCGTCATGACGTCGAAGGCTAACGTGGTGGCTCTTGACTGTGGAGGATGCGTAAGGCGCGTGGGAAGATGGGAGGCGTGTGGATCGGCCGACCAAATCTTCTACTCGCGCACGTGAGCGCATGCCTTGTCGGATCAGCTCGATTTTTCTAGATTTCGATAGATCAGTGGTCGATCTATCAATTTGAGGTGGCCGATGGGTGATAAAATGATTGGAGGCGGTAAATCTAAGAAATGGTTCCGGCGGCGCGTGATGAATACCCTGAAGACTTTTTTTGCGCGTGGAGGCGCGTGCACATTTTGATGGTGATTGGAAAACTGAGTTTTTCTGATCGCTAGTGTCTCTACAGATCTGTGTGATCAAGTTAATGGAAAATCCAAGATCTGTGGGAGTCATCAGTTTTTGGATGGAGGTGCAGAAGCGGTGAAAAAAAAAAATTTGAGATGTGGAAGGAAAAGAAATGGTGGAATTATTTTAGAAACGGAAGCAGAAGGATCAAGATTGGCTCGTGAGAGCTTTAGGGCTTTGATACTATGTAGAAAACCTAAATCTAATACAAATATAAAATGGAGTGAAATATAATTGAGAAGAGATTGAAAGAGAGGAAGAGTGATGGAGGCTAGAGTTTCACGTGGTTCGGCTATGTGAGCCTGTGTCCACAAGATGAAGCCAATAGACTACATCTTTATTAATTCATTGTGTGTTTACAATATTTGTGTGAGGTCCTATTTATAAAACAACAGTAAATAATAATAAACACATCTAAGTGATGTGGGATACGATGGAATTTATTCCTTAACAGTTATGTGAACAATGTCATGATGCCTTCAAGGCTCAAGAACCTCAAGGTTGATGGTGAGGGTTTTGGACAATGGCATGTTAGCTAAAATTGCTTTAGGGCCATTTATTGTGTAGTTAGTACTCACTCTCTTGCGAAGATGCAAGCAAAGATGGTGCTTTATGTCCCTCCTGAGGTCCTTAGGAAGGTTATGAACTAGTTTCTCTTCCTCGACACCTCTTGTTTCTTGCCATTTATACTGCTCATATCGTCTAATCCGCTCCCTTAATTTCTAAGGAAGCATACGGTGGGACATCCACTGTTCTGCGTCAGTCCTTCTCACTCTCATTTCTTATATTCTCACTGTTGTGGATTGCAGATATTTCTATAATAGCACATGAAACATAATTAGCACCTTAGTTCATCGAATCTAGGAGAGTTCTAAAAAAGATTTGTAGTGGTTATAATCAATAAGAACAGACCAATATTATGCTTTTATGAAAATATGGCAATTGCAGGTTAAAATAGAACAGCAGAAATACACCATATAGAGATTGATTGTAGATAGCAGAAGTATACTACAATTATATATGTTTGTTGTTTATTCATTAAAAAAGAAAAGCATGTTTATTATGGATGAATTAGCAGATGGATGGTCTGGATGATATGGAAATGCACAAAGTTCGACATGTGCTAACATAATCATCTCATAATGCTATATATATAATAATGAAGAAGTGGTTCTTTTTTATCTTTAGATAAGTAATA
The DNA here is from genome assembly GCA_014362285.1 of Fagus crenata. NCBI lineage: Eukaryota > Viridiplantae > Streptophyta > Magnoliopsida > Fagales > Fagaceae > Fagus > Fagus crenata. Next base: position 66,079 of record BKZX01029026.1, read on the forward strand.
AAGGATCTTTTATTAAGAATCAAGAAAGCTTGAAGGATTAAGCTTCCTAAAGAATTACAATCATAAGATTAAATATTCCATAAACTCAACTAACGTGTTACAAGAAATCTCCCCAGCATAGCATACCATTCAAATAAAATGCGCAAAAAACTACAATTTAGCTCAATAAAAGATTTATCCACACCCTAAAAAATTTGACTATTTTATTCCTTCTAAATCACGCACACAAGACACATAGGGGTCACATTCAATGTGATACTATTCCTATGTCTCCCATACAGCCCCTTCCAGCAACAATATAGGTCAATCACTTTTGGGGGCATCACCCATTGCACCCCAAAACCCGAAAAAACAAATGCACATAAATTGTGAGCAGCTGCACAGTGCAGCAAAAGATGACCCACCGATTCATTGTTTGCCTTACACATACAAAGAATGTAACTAAATAAGCCACATACCATGTAGAAACCAGCCATATATTCCGGAGTTGCACTAATGGGTACTTGTGAATCCTATACAACCAGTCCAACCTGCAATGGTAATATGGGTCATTCTTGTATTAGTGAGGAGCAAGATTGAGAGAATGGAAGAAGTTTTCCAAAGAAACTCCTTACTTTTGAGTTTTGACCACTTGCTTAAGGGATCTAGGTTTGCTCCTCTGTTTATCAGAATATCTGCCAAATCTCGCCTCCGTGTCTAAGTACAGATAAAACATTAGAAGAAAAACAAAAACAAGATCTAGTAGTGTACAACAGTTATATCACCTTTAAAGTGTTAGTTCGCAGACATATGAGTCGTGGCTTCTCAAAGGCTTCAATAAGTTCCAAAAGTTCCACAACTAAGAACATCTATAAAAGAAAGAAATTTTTTTTTATAGAGTAGTCCCAGAAACACCTCAAAGGCTTCTTCTTTTTTGAGAATATAGGGGACAATACAGTGAGGGGAGAAAGAAAATGATCATCCACCTCCACTAATGCCCCAATTCGAAAGTCATTGTAACGGTTAGCATATGTATATTTATATATACCGTTGTTATTATGCTAGTCTATAGTTTCCTATGTATTTACTATACCGTACCCTAGTTTAGGCATATATATAGTCTCTTACTTGTATATGTTTATTCAGAATACTCAATACAAAGATTATTCTCTGTCTTTCTGTGTTTCTCTCTCTCTAAAGTTAACATGGTATCAGAGTCAAATTAAGTTTTTGGTACAGTGGTTTTCGTACCACCTGTTCAGACCCACCACTACCATGCGCTGTGGAACTTCTTGCATAATCCGTGACTTTTGACTCACGCCACCGCCACTAGGCTACTCCGATTTGCCCGTTCTACCTACCATTGGAAAGCTCATCCAACGATCTACCAAACACTGAAAAATCTCTGCCAACGGACATCGCATGTGCCGCCACGCCCTGGTGAGAGTTCCGGCGAGCCCGCAAGTTCCGCCTCTCTCCATCGCTTCCTGGCTGCTCCGTTCATCTCACCTCCACCAAGGTTCTCTTTGTCGGCACTAGTTGTGCAATCTGTCAAAATTTTGTGGCCAACAGAGCTTCGACACGCCACCACTCTCCGGTGAAAGTTCCGGCAAAAATTTTGCTTCAAATCCATGCACGACTCACGCAGTGACCTGTGACCCGGCCAGACCCACGACCCGCTGACGTCAGCCCTAGATTTTGCAAAAAAAAAAAACTTACCCGTTATTGTTCTTTTCAGGTATTTTATATAATTTTTTATCCACTTCCAATGAATAAAACTGAGCTTCCCAAGACTGTTACAAGTATTCTCAATAGGCACAACTACGTCATGTGGTCCCAAGACATGCATAACTTTCTCAAAGGCCATTGTTTATGGCATTCTTTCACGAATGAAATCCACGCTCCTGTTCATTCTAAGGATCAACGAAGTTCGCTGATCGTCTTGAAATTAGGATTGCAAGAATCACAAAATTATCACTTGGTTCCGTCACTCTACTATACCTTCCATTCATTAGCAATTTGGTCACTATGACAATGCTAAGGATGTTTGGGATCTTCTAAGTTGTCATTATACTACTGCCGGCCTCTCTCACAAGTATCAACTTTGGGGCCTTCTTGTCAACATGAAACAAGCACCCAGACAACCGGTCAATGAGTTCCTTTCTGGTATGCAGTCTATTTGGGATCAATTAGAGCAGTCCACCCATATTGTCAAGGATCCTGCCAATGCAACGATCTTAGCTACTAAACGAGATCAGTTCCGCCTTATCCAGTTTCTGATGGCCTTGACATCTGAGTTTGAACCAGTTCATGCTGCTTTGCTTCAACAGGTCCCTCTCCCTACTTTGGAATTTGATATAAGTCAACTTCTCTCACATGAGACCCGTCTTCGCACTCTTCAACCCCATCACCCTGATGCGGTCCTTGCTACTGCTGCTCGTCCTTCTCAGTCTTCCTTATCCAAGAATGGTCTGAAATACTACAAACACTATCATAAGCAAGGACATCTTTTGTTTGAATGCCCTACCATCCAATGTCGATATTGTCACAAGATTAGTCATATTGTCTACAACTGCCCTTCCAAGCCTCCCAACCCAGGTCATTCAGGCATTCTTCCAAGGCTTGTTAATCATTATGTTGTTGTTGCTGCTGAAGAGTCACCCTCAAATCCCTCTCTATCATCTGTTTCGGTTAATGAGTTAGGACCATTGGTCTTTACCATGGTCAAACGATTTATGTTTACCTCTGATAAGGTTTACTCTGCTATCTCAGGTAACACTTGGTATTTTGACTCTGCCTGTTGTAATCAAATGTCTTCTGACTCTTAGTTATTTTCTTCTGTTATTCCTACTACTAATATTCCTCTTATTCAAACTGCTAATGGCTCGCACATTGTTGCCAGCCATACTGGTTCTGTTTCCACCCTTACACTATCTCTATCTAACACAGATCTTATTCCCAACCTCACTCTTAATCTCATATTTGTTGGTCAATTATGTGAACTTGGTTTTGACTTTGGTTCTTCTGGTTTTAATGTGTAGGATCCTCGAACGAATCAGGTTTTTGGGACAGGCCGTAGAGTGGGACGGATGTTCGAGCTCACTTCACTCCACCTACCTTCCACACCAACACCCGCTTCGTCTCATGTTGCTCATACTGCTTATATTTTTCCTTTGAGTCTTTGGCATTTACGTTTAGGTCATGTGTCAACTTCGCTTTTTAATTTCTAGTGGTTTCTTGGGTCAAGTCAAACATGATTCAGTTGACTGTGTATCTATAAGAACTACGACCCTGAAACCATCCCTTTTTAGATGAGGGTCTAAACATGGTTCCCAAAATGGGGATTTTCACTGTTTTCCATCCTAATCACTAGAAGAAATTACAAATGGAGTCGCCACCTATCTTTTGTACAAAAAGCTAAGAAAAAAAGTACAATTTTATTTTTTTTTATGAAATAAATAATACAATGTTTTGGGAAATAAACAAATTACATGATTTTGCCCTAGATACAATCTAAGGAAAATAATGTTACAAGGCTTTGTGTCCTAAATACAATCTAGAAAATAGAAGTAAAAGGATACATGGAATAATCTAACTTCCCCTAAGATTAGGGTTCGGGGGCTAGGGGATTGGATGGGAAGGTGTTAGGCACTCATCCAACCTGACCTAAATCAGTCTCTAAGGAACTTTTAACCTATAGTTCACGACTCAATGCATACAAACCAAACTCGCATAGATGTGACATCATATATAGTACATGTAAAACAAAATGAATAAATGTAATTAATCACCCAGCAATCGAAAGTATTCATGCAAATATCCCTGACCATACATCTAGACAACTGAATATAACAAGTTAAGATCAAAACCAATCAGAAACACATAAGTCAGAATCAATGGGAAAATATTTTCTGTACAAGACTATATAAATCCTAATAAAACCCAGATTGGTTTTTCGATGGATCAAATCGGGTCACTCCTAGTGTCGATCGATGCCCAAATTGGCCAATTCGGTACCCAGGTAAAAACTGGGACTCGATCGGTGCCCAGGTAAAAACCTAGGACCCGATCGATTTTAATCCAAGAGTTCAGTTGCTGACTCTCATGAAAACCGATTCCTCCATTGTTTTTAACATTTTTAAAGTTAAAGTTTTCCACCTAACATGCTCCTAAGTCATATTACAATTTATCAAATAAAGAAAAACACTTGGGAACAAACAAAAATAACATAATCTTAAAATAAAATAAATAATCTAATAGTCATACAACCATGGAAACACCAAAAGGTTGCAAATAAGGAAAGAAGTACTTGCATATGTTTGTGGAAGGAAGCTTCCTTATCTAAGTTGAATAGATCCAAC